>JAOTRH010325145.1:0-156988 GCA_034768845.1 Heliamphora exappendiculata
TTATGTATATGTTCGGTACCTCCTTGTTTTCGAACAAGGAGAATACCGTTCACTTACATTACTTGGGCGGCCTAGCTTGTCTTGATCGGGTTGCTTCGTACGACTGGGGAGGCGCTGCTTTGGCCACTCTCTACAGCTTTATGTGGACCTTGATCCGGTTCCCTCAGGAGCTCAGCATTGGGGGATACTGGAGGGTCTGGGAGGTACGACCTAGTTTCTGCAGTTCTTTATCCATTTCTGCTATCTGTTATTTCTGCATGCTGACACCTTTTCCTTTGCAGTTATGGACTTATGAGTTCCTCGAGCTTCACGTCCCAGCGAACTTTGCGGCGGACCCTTTGGTTATTCCCCGTGCAGCCCGGTGGTCCTGTGGGCGAAAGGGGAAGAAAGCCAGAGGGAAGGATCTTGACCAGTTCTGTGTGTCTTTGGGCCAGCTGACCCCCGACCAGGTATCTTTATTTACTGTTCAATACACTATTTTCTGCACTGCACTATTTCCCATTTCGTTCACTGTACTGTACTGTACTGCCATGCATACTATTCATCATACTGCATTTCTTACTGTTCCTTGCATTGTATTATACTTTGCAGGTCCACTAGGATGTCTGGAGAGGGGTAGAGGATCGGGCTGGCGCAAATCTAATGCGTAGCCGTGATATCGTTGCGAGCCGTATCCTGCTGGAGGGCCCATTTGGGCGGGAGTACTACCTGGGAGAGCGAGTGGTTCGCCAGTCACTCGGCCTGGATGACTTCTAGATCTCAGTGGTTCCGCTGGACTGTATGCGCCGGACTGAGGATCTGGGCTGGGTCGACCTTCTGCTGGAGACCGTGGGGACCGCCGCTATGGAGCTGTTGGTAGCGGAGGGAGACTACATGACCTGGGCCCGGGCTCATTTGAGGGGGCCACTAGGACCCGGCCCGGTTGTCCCAAGAGGCAGGAGACGAGGATAAGCACCAGAGGCTGTGGGTATTGGATTACTGGTGATGCTGGGACTGCGGCTGCTGCTGGAGCATCTACCAGAGCTGCTGCTACGGATGCTGCTGGTGGGAGGGGCCCAGAGTTGCCATGGGATGTCCAAACTGTGGTATACAGCTTCCCCTTCTCTCTACCGGTTCTTGTTTCGTCGAAATCAGAGTTTAGGGCTGACATCGACCAGGTTTGTCTTCTACCTTTTTCTCAGCCACTTGTTTTATCTTCTACCTTTTCTAAGCTGCATCTTGTACTTCTGAATTCTTTCAAAGAACTTTTGCAGCGCTGTGATGTGGCCATCCCGTTCCTTGGATTTAACTATCATATCATCCACGTACACTTCGACCTCCTTATGTATCATGTCATGTAGTAGGGTAGTGGCAGCCCTTTGATAGGTTACCCCAGCATTCTTCAAGTCGAATGGTATAACACGGTAACAATAGGTGCCCCAAGGCATGGTGAATGTCATTTTTTCTCTGTCTTCAGGATCCATCAGAATCTGGTTGTACCTGGAGAAGCCGTCCATGAATGACAGCAAGACGTGCCCCGCCGTACTGTCTACCAAGACATCGATGTGTGGTAGTGGGAAATCGTCTTTCTTTAAAACTAGCACTAAGTTGGCTACCCATTTCGGATACTCGGTTGCCATTAGGAACCCAGCATTGATCTGTTTGGAAACTTCTTCTTTGATCTTCAGAGCCCATTCTGGTTGGATTCGTCTTAATTTTTTCTTGACCGATTTAGCATCAGGGTATAGGGGGATGTGGTGCTGGACAATGTCGGGATCAATTCTGGACATATTTTTGTAAAACCATGCAAACACATTTTTGAATTCTTTTATCAAAGTTATTAATCATTCTTGTTCAACTAAGGATAAGGAAGAACCAATTTGGACATTTTGTGGGTTAGTTTCATCACCCAGATTTATTGACAAAGTTTTTTCAATTATTAGTTGGGCACGCATTTTTTCTTCTCTTTTTATTAATAGTTTTATTTCTTCGAGGCTATCCCCGTCGAATTCAAAATTGTCAGAAAGCGTATGAAATAAATCGAGCAAAGAAAAGTAACCAAAAATCATATTTATTTCATTAAGAACAGTGGGAATTACAAACTCAATGGTAAAAACAGGGAGAGGAGCAATAACAGACGTGCCCTCAATTACAGACTCCAACTCAGACTTGGACTCAGGATAGATAACCCACACACTAGAAGACTCGATGGACCAATTCTTTACTTCCTTTGTGGCCGCGTTGACGATGAGCTCGGTGCAATCGACTGGTCCGCTGAAACCCGTCATGAAACAATCCGATTCAGTTATGCACCACTGAGCCATATTTTCATTGAACAGCATGCCCAGGTCAGCTCCATCAAACTTGTCAGTCCAGTCCTCTTCTTGAACCATCTCTTCTTCTTTCTTTCCTTCCACTATTTCTTTCTCCTCTATGTCAGACAATTGGTGGCTAAAAAAAATCTCCAACCTAGGTAGCTTTTGATTGGTTTCTTTGTCAATCCATGGCTCCGAAAAATCACAATATGGAAAATCTTCCCCTTCTTTGATGAAGTATCTATTGAGTGTCCTGGAATAATTAGTTTTTCTCCTTCTTCTAGGCCCTTCCAAATCTTTTTTCGTTGGCTCATACCCAAGATCGAAACGATGCGAAGTTGGCAATACCTGAATGGGTTTCGGGATTCCCTACAGTTTACGTCTCAACCTCATACCAGGGAAGAAGGACATTTTTCTCATCATGGTTTCAGCCTTCGGGTTTACATACCTTTCTTCCTCATTTATCAGCGTCTGAACAGCCTGTACTTCATCTAACCGAAAACCACTGAGCAACACATCATCTTCACTATGTTAGACTTCTAGCAGAGTTGTGCCCTCTCCTCCTTTTGGAGGGTGAATACTGTTCTCTCCATGAATGGTCAAAACTGCCCCATCCTTTATTAATTTCAGTTTCTGGTGAAGGGTAGACGGTACTGCCTGAACGTTTGGGTCATGCAACCATGGCCTGCCCAGCAACAGATTGAAGGAGGCCGGCACATCTAGCACGTGAAACTCAATTAAGGTTTCCAGAGATTCTACTGAAACGGCGAATGAAACCAGTCCCAGCACATCACTTCTTGTGTTGTCATAGGCTTGCACTCCTTGATTGCATGGAGTGAACTGGTCTAGCCTCCTCCCTAAGCAGACGGCTATTCTTAATGGACATACATTCAAAGCAGATCCATTATCAATAAGGGTCACCGGGACCCACTTTTTTAGGCACTTGACGGTGATGTAAAGCAGCTTATTGTGACTTTTTCCTTCAACGGGTAGATCATTATCAGAGAAGGAAACGACTCTTGGCTCGGCGGCTGGTAGAATAAGTTCAATAAGCTGCTCGGGGGTTGCATCTATTGGGACGCTGGCCTTGTTCAATACTTTCAAAATAGCTTGTCTATGTTTATGTGACGCCATCAACAAGCCCTAGATACTAATATAGCCTGTGTCTTTTTTAACTGTCCCAATATGGCATCATCCTCCTGTTCTTGCTCTGTTCCTTTCTCTTTTCCACTCGGCTGTCCTCTCTCTAACTGAGTTGCCCCAAAATGTCTTCCACTTTGGGTAAGGTGCTCCGCGCTATCTTCGGGGTCCCATAAGCCGGGCATGACATTATCAGTATGTCTCACTTCGTTTATGTGCGAAGGGCTTTTAAACGCCCACAAATCATTTAGGTCACCAACGGACGCCCTTTCCCTTCTTTTCTCGTTATCTTCGATAGCCCACGTGTTGTCAATTTTCTCCCAGATGTCTTCCTCAATAAAATCTATCTACTGCTCTTGAGTGGCCCAAAAGTCAGCCCACTCGGCACCATCAGATTTCAACACAATCCTTACTAGCCAATAGGATTGCATGTCATCAACGTGTACCTCTTCCATAAAAAGTTAGAGAAGGGTGATTCCATCGAGTACATGGCCAAACCCATAAGGCCTAGTGGGATAATCCAATGGCCAATCATCCACCTCGTTGTGTTCCTCTTCCTCATGTTGGTAAACTTGGATCATGGGTCGATACCATTTCCAGGCATTATCGTTTCATTCTTCTTTTCTGTCTCGGCCGCCTCTAATCATCATGAATGAACAACTTATCAAATCCTCGATAGATGGAACAGACGGGCGTGGTAGGTGTGCTGAACAAATAAACTGGCTCGGGTCTTCAGACTGTCCTAAAGTCACGCAATTGACCCCAGCCTGCCTAGCATGATTTGGCAATGGGTTAGTAGTAACGTTCGGCGTTGGGGTTGCTGATGGAGGAGGAATCACTTTGTTGTCAATGAGATTCTGGATCTCATGGCAGAGCCTCATACACTTGTCAGTTAAGTGCCCGTGGCCTTAGTGAAAGGCACAATATTGGGAGGCATTGTACCTCGGAGGAAGTGGACTAGGAACATGCATGGGGTCTAATGGCTTGATGAGCCCCTTTTCGACGAGTCGATTCAGGGTGGTGGATAAAGAAATATTGAGGGGAGTGAAGACCCTCCTCGTCTTTTGTTGCTGTTGGCCATTGTCTGACTGCTGAAGGCTGTTTGCTAGATTGGTGGAAGAAGAAGGATTTAAAAGGTTCACCTCGCCCGAGCGAGCAGCGGATGGATTTTAGTTGGTTGCATGGAAGGTCCTTCTTGGTGATTTTTGGCTCGGCTCGACTTTTTCAATGTCTCTAGATTGGATTGCATCCTCTATTTGAACCCCGACGTCAAACAATTGCTCAAATGTGGAAAGAGGCTGCGTAATCAGATAGCGTTTTAGAGGAAGCTGAAGATTCTTCACTACAATCCTGACTTTCTCTTTCTCAAAGGGCCGGTTCGTCATTTTTGCAGCCTTACCCCTCAAGCGGGTCAAGAAATCAACAAAAGGCTCCCTGTTTTCTTGGCGGGTGGTTTCCAACTCCTGAGTTGTTACATCTAACTAGACATTATAACTGTACTGGCTGACAAATGTCGTAGCTATGTCCTCCCAAGTTCTGGTCTTTGCTACATCAAGGGAAAGAAACTATTTTTTGGCTGCCCCAGAAAGAGATTGGTGGAAGAGCTGGGCTTTCAGCTGGTCATCAATTTTCATTGGTGATAGGGTATCGACATACATTCGGAGATGAATTCTGGGATCTCCAGTTCCATCAAACTTTTTCATGTCATGCATTTTAAACTTTTCTGGTAGCTTAGCATCGGGGAATAAACATAACCCTCCCACATCTAGCATATGTTCTTTGATTCCTTTTTTCTTTCTAAGAACCTTCTCCATTCAGTCAATTTTCTCGACTAATGCAAACTCTTTGGACTGAACAGTATTTTTTTCCTCAACTATCACCTGTCGAGGATTCTGCGGTGGTGGTGGAACGACTTGTGGTCCATCGGGAACTTGATTGTCATCCCAAAAGTCCTCAGTATTCTCATTCGCATCATCTAGTTACCCATTCATGATGGGGATACGGGCCTGGATCGCCCGGATCTGTGCTTGGCACTACACTTGGGTTTGGGTCTGCATGGGGATACGGGCCTGGATCGCCCGGATCTGTGCTTGGCACTACACTTGGGTTTGGGTCTGCTGTTCTACAGCCCGCTGTATCTCGGTAATAGCCCTCATCAAGGTTGTCAGATTGACTTCGTTCTTTGCCATATCTGTTGATTCAAAAACTCTACGAAGTCTGTCTGATTTTGATCTTTTCCAAACTCGTGTCAACTGTACTCTCCTCGGATCAATGGTAACCCACAACAACACCTGAATCGTACAAGCAGAACAACCAACCTCAGACATTTTTTGAAAGAATTCAGATGACATACAGCAAATATCCCAGATACCTAGAATAGCTAAAACTGAAACAATGCCCCTGTCGGGCCCATACCATCATAACAACTGAACATTTGAAGACCCCGGATGAGGACCAAAGGGGATAGATCAACTAAGCTCTAGAGGAAAGGTTTTATCTTAAGCGAACGGCGTTCCAATAAAAGGACTATTCTATCCCTCAAGAGACTGGTTCGATCTATGATTCTAAGAAAAAATCGGTGGCACAACGGTATAAGAACAAAACTTTTCTCACATAGGTCGAAAGAAAAGAATTTGAAGAAAGCGAGCCTAAACAAAATGGGGTATAGAATTAGTAAGCCGAGAGGAACCCGGAAGGGGGAGAAACTACCCTAGAGATGTTAGAACGAAACATGGGCATGACCTCAGGAAGAAAACTATAGAGCCAGGTATATACCTCTAATACCTGGAGTGGTGCAGGACATGGTCAAACAGTACACCCAAACTCTTTTACTGCACCAATGATAGCGTACAGTCAGCAAGGATTGCCCGTCTTTTCAATAATCCCTGAAACAGATTAACGTTCATGGCATTGGGTCGACCAGGCAGGGGGTTGAAGAACAATGTATATGCATGCGATAATGCAAATGAGAAATACATAGTAAGAACCAATGATACTTTTGAGTCTAGGCATCTTACTTGATTTTATAAACCAGTTCCTAATAGAGTCACCAGAAAATACTGTGGTATTGAAATTTAGGGATAAAAAAAAAAAAAAGTCAAAAATATTTTGAAAAATATTTTAAACACTTTGAAAGCCAAATTTTGAAAATCCCTTTTGCTGAAAATACAGTCGCCACTTAGTTTTTGAGAAAAGCTGAGAAAAATAAAAATAGCTACTGATCTTTAAAACGTTTAACTAGAGAAAGAGGGTTCGGGAGATAAGGTACGAATCGAAAAAGGTGTTAGGCACCCCGTTCGCCCAACCGTAAGGTTGGCCTCTACTAATCATCATTGGTTCTTTAATAGGATTTCTCAAATACATGCAAATAGAAAAAATGAAGGTAAAGGGAGAACATTCAAAATCAAATATAAAAAATACATAAAATATGTACATAGCACTCCAAAACGAATAAGTGTCAAAAAAAAAAATCTTAAGTCCTATGACATGCAATTTATATCTAAAGGATACACGAAACACATACCCACATGTAATAATATTAAAACAACCTAACTAGCATGATTTGGTTAAAAGAATAAAAAAAAAGTGCTAGAAATTGGCAAAACTATTTAAATATGAATTTGCTACAAAAGAAAAATAAAATAAAATTAAACTATCCTAAACATGCTTTCAAATAAAGAGGCTAAAACTTGCATATCACCAAAATTAACTAGGTTAACATGATAAATCAATAAAAAAATGAGAAATGCATAAACGAAAAAAATGCTAAAAGAAAGCCTATTTAACAAAGAAATTTAAAATAAGAGTTTTTAAAGATTTAAAAGAAAAGAAAAGGATTTAATAAGGTATAAAGGGTAGAAAATGCTATTAAGAAGAAAATCTAATTATTTACATAAAAGATAAAAATAAGAAGAATAAAAGAATATTAAAAGATATCTTTATATTTGTGTGCTTTTTGTTGTTAATAGAAAAAAAGAAAAGAAAAATATTATAGAAGACAAGTTAAGAAGATTTACCTATTAACACTTTTACATTTTAAAAAAAATAGAAGAAATGGAAAGAACAATGAAGTATTTTAAGGGAGAAAATTATGAATTACTTAAAGATGAAAATTAACTTAAAAGTCTTTTTGTGATTTTTAGTTTTAGCAAAATAAAAGAATAAAAATGAAGTACATTTTATGAAGCTATAAGGAAAGAAAAAGAAAATAAAACTTCTAAAAATAAATACTAACATTAAAAGAAATACTAACAAAGAATAATAAAATTAATCACTAAAAGAGGAAGAAAAGAAAATAGAACATTATAACGAATTTAAAACTCGTGACAAAAGAGAAGAAAAGAAAAGAAAATGTTAGCAAAGGAGACTACATTAACATTAAAAGAAAAAAAAAGATAGAAAATAAGAGTTAGAGAGAAAATAAAATAAAATGGAGTATTAAATTAGTGTTACAAGAAAATGAAATAAAATGCTATTAGAAGGAAAATCAAATTAACTATTTGAAAAGAAATGAAAAGAAAAAGAATGCTAGTATTAAATGGGTACAATATTGATGATTATAACCATTTTAGTGTAAGTGATTTGAATTACAACAATAACGGCATTCTTTTGTCGTCTCGTTTAATTATATTAGTACTAATTTGATGCGTATATTAAAGAAAACGACACTGTGTTTGGTATGAATATGTTAATTAAGCAACGAATTAAAGTATTAAACTAAATAAAGTCAATTAAATAAAGATAAGATTAATTATGTAAACAAGAAGTACTTGAATTGAAATTAAATGCAATTCGATCACCCCAAAAGAGAGAGAATAGGGCTAGAAGGATCGGGGATCCAAACAAGGTACCTGAATCGTAGAATCCTCAAGTCGAGAATGTGCTCCAATGGGCCAATCCTCGGGTGGTGATCCAAGCGAGACTTCGACGTCGGTCGGAGGTTCGGCAGCGTTTCGGCGTCAGGGCTCGGGATCGCTCGGTATATCGGCAGAGTTTTTCTCACTCAAAATTTGTACTAAAAACATACGCTGGGGTACGGTATTTATAGAATTCTTCAACTAATGAGGTGTTGCCATGTTTTGGGACACGTCAGGCTATTTGGAGTTGGCGGTCGCCACAATCAAAAATGGCGGTCTCCGTGTTTTTAGAAGGTTTCTCAAAGTTCTATGGCGGTCGCCAGGATGGGAGTGGGCGGTCGCCATGATGGAAGGTGGCGGCCACCACTTTGGGCTAGGGTTCTACAAAGTTCTTTGGCGGGCACCATGAAGAGAGTTGGCGGTCGCCTTACTTGGGTAGCAAGTTTCGATGGTTCGTCAAAATTTTATTGGTTTGAAAGTTTCGGGTTCAAATACCGAGCTTGGATCACTTCCCGAGGATCGTACGAAGGTACTGATTCACCTATTTTCATCATTGGATTCGCCTAAGATTAGGTAGGGTCAAATTGGGGTGTCTACAATAACCTAAGATAGACTCACGGGAATATTTGTCTGACTAAAATTTAAGTCTGTGTATCCTAAAGGTACTAGATTGTCTGCCTAGTAAACCAACATATAATCCTTAGCCCTTTTCAGGTACTTGATTATATTCTTTACCGCAGTTCAATGCTCTTACCCTAGGTTAGACTAATATCTGCTAACCATGCCAACGACAAAGCATAGCATACTGCATACATTAGGCTTCCTACTACCGAAGCATAAGGAACCGCCTTCATCTTCTTTATCTCATCAGATGTCTTAGGACACTGATCCTTAGATAGAGTGATTTCATGCTTGAAAGGAAGAAACCCTTTCATGAAATCTTGCATGCTAAAACGAGCAAATATATCATCGATATACTTTGCTTGTGATAAACCCAACATCTTTTGTTTTCGATCTCGCACAAGCATGATACCAAGGATGTGATTGGCATCTCCTAAGTCTTTCATATCGAACTATCTAGATAACTATAATTTTACTGTAGATAATGCCCCCACATCGTTTTCGATGAAAAAGATATCATCTACATAAAGTATTAAAAAGATCACCATGCTTCCGTCATGGTTCTTGTACACACAGGACTCATCTGGACTCTTATCAAAATCATAAGATTTTATAACTTGATCAAATCGATTATTCTAAGATCTTGATGCCTGCTTAAGTCCATAAATGGATCTCTTAAGTTCGCACAACATGTCCTCCTGACCCTTTGCTATGAAATCGTTTGGTTGTATCATATAGATACACTCGTTAAGACTTTCGTCAAAAAAAGCTGTCTTGCATCCATTTGTTAGATTTCGTAATCAAAATGGGCAGCAATAGATAAGAGAATTCGGATAGACTTAAGCATAACTACCGGTAAAAAAAATTTTTCTCATAATCGATCCCTTCTTTCTGAATGAACCTTTTCGCAACAAACCTAACTTTGAAAGTTTTAACCTTTTCGTCTTTTCCTCTCCTCTTCTTGTAGATCCACTTGCATCTAATGGATTTTATTCCTTCAGATGGTTTTACAAGTTCCAACACCTGATTAGAATACATAGATTTTATCTCAGAATTCATAGCTTTTTGCCAAAGATCTGCATCTTTATCCTGAAGTACTTTATTGTAGTTACATGGCTCGATATCTAGTTCTGTCGAGGTCTTGTCAAGAGACTCTCCCAAGAACATAGACCGATCAGGTTGATGAACAACCCTCTCACTACGACGAGGCACTACGACGAGGCACTACTTGTGTTTGTGTGTTAGCAGTAACACGCTGTGTAGAATCTGAACCCTATGCAGCAGCACCATGTTCATGATTTGCACCTATCCTGATAATTCTCCTACTATGACGAGGCAATAGGATATCAGTGACTTGTGGTTTCTCTTCTGTTCTACTAGTATTTCCTTTCATTTCTTCCAAAATAATTTTACTTTTGCGCCTGTGGTCTATAATATAATTTTCTTCTAAGAATCGGGTATTGGTACTAATAATGATCTTCTGATCCTTAGGATTATAAAATAAACCACCATTCGTTCTCTTGGAATACCCCAAAAAAAAACATACTTTTGTCATATGTTTCAACTTACCGGCGTTCCCTTGCAGCAGATGTGCTGGACACCCCAAAATTCGAATATGTCTTAAACTTGATTTATGTCCAGTCCACAATTCTATCGGAGTAGAAGATATTGACTTAAAAGGTACCAAGTTCAAAATATAAGCCGCTGTCTCTAATGTAAGTCCTCAAAATAAATCGAGTAATCCTAAATAAATCATTATAAGTCTTATCATGTCCATAAGAGGTCTATTCCTTCTTTCTGCTACACCATTCTGCTGCGGAGTGTCCGGTGCAGTCAACTGGGATATAATCCCTTCTGATAATAGGTAGTCCTTAAACTCTCTAAATAGGAACTCTCCACCACGGTCGAATCGTAGTGATTTGATACTTTATCCATATGCTTCTCCGCCTCTGTCTTGAATTCTTTAAATTTTTCAAAGTATTCAGACTTACGGTATATCAAGTAAATGTATCCATACCTTGAGTAGTCATCAGTGAAACTGATGAAGTACTCAAAGCCACCTCTAGCTTGAATTGTCATAGGACCACATACATCAGAGTGAACCAGTTCTAACGGTTCTTTAGCTCTATAGCCTTTGGCCGAAAATGGCCTCCTGGTCATCTTATCCTCTAAGCAGGATTCACAGACTTGAAGTGCCTCCACTTCTAATAAACTCCAAGGTTCATCTTCTACCAATCTATTTATTCTTTTTAAATTAATATGACCTAAGTGTAAGTGCCAAAGAAACATTTAGTTCATTAAAGAAGGAAACTTTCTCTTATATGATAAATTAGATGTGTTATTCAATTCAGTGAGTTATAGTGTAAAAAAAATTAGAGTAATAATATAAAGATCATCCACCAATGTACTAGAACAAACAACCCGTTTATTATCGTTAATAATCATAGAGTTATTAAAATAAACCAAATATCCGTCTTTATCCAATTTAGAAATGAAAACTAAGTCCCTTCTAATGGAAGGTATATAAAGACAATTTTTTAATATTAAAACTCGATCTCCACAAAAATTGAAAGTGACATCTCCCACTGCAATTGCTATCACCTTTGTATTATTGCCCATATGCAAGTAAATTTTTCCTTCACTAAGTTGTCGAATTTCTTAGAACCCCTGTAATGAATTGCAAACATGATTAGTGGCTCCCGTATTTACACACCTGGTACCAATAGATAACACCGCTAAAAATATTTTCATAACTAGTGAAAAAAAATTACCTTGTTTGTTCAGCTTGCCCAGATAAACTGGACATTGCTTTTTTCTAGTGGCGTGTCTGGTTGCAGTAAAATGATATGTCTTTCAGCTTTTTCACACCAGTCCGTGGCCCATTAACTACCTTAAAAATTGTGTCACCCTCTTTCTGAACATTTTTCTTCTTCATGCCTTTTAGTCCAGAGAAAGAACCCTTTTAAAAAATAAACACATTTTCTGGCATTGAAGGATTACTGTCGGTAGTTAAAATTATATCCAAGTTACTTTTTCGTTCAACAAAATTTAATTCTATTAGTTTGTTTTCTTTGAGTATTGACGCGAGTGGATTGAAAGTCATTTTAATTTTTAGAATCACATAATTAAAAATAATCGTTAATTATAACGAGTAAAATTTTGAATTTATTTTAATTTGGTTCCCTCTACCATTTAAAAAAATTGCCAGCAGTCTGGTATCCTGTGAATAGCATACCTCGATGGGAGGACGTCTACTATCCATTGTTTGTTTAGACATGCCAATTCTTATTAATTTTACTATCTAGGCAACTGACTTTGCCAAGTAAAATTAAATAGCTGACATAATTTCGGTCCAATAGATAATAGCAGTGACTCAGATGGAGATGATACTATTATATACAATTAAATGTTAACCACCACCTAATTCCAAATCAATCACTTCGTAATGAACCCTTTAGATGGAGAAGTGACCTACACTAACAATTATCCAGAATCATCCCTAAAGGAGATTTATACTATCGATACTGCAATTATTTTGTCCGATGGGGAGAAAGGCCTAACTGTCAACACGTAGAATTTAATTACATCACCTACAAATTGGTGATGAAGACTGCGGAATTTATTTGTGAATAAATTCTCTCTACCACTTAGATTTTTAAAATATTTTTTAGAGTTATAAAAATTCGTTTAATTAAAATAAATTTATTAATTTCGAACATCAAACGATCTGAAAAAAGCAAATATCTTTCTATATACACGTTTTCAAAGATTCTGATTTGTCAAATTATCTTTTTTTCTTTTAATGCGTAACAAATAAAATTCTATAAATACACAATTTTTTTTACTTTTTAACTAAGGTAGTAATTAAATGTATTTATTTATTTTATTTTTTATTTCACATTTCTTGAAAAATAATAATTTATTTAGATTAAACATTTTTCTATTTAATTAATTCAAAATTTGAAAATAATTTCTATGTTTTTTTAAGATATTCGATTTTATAAAAAAATTATCTTAAACATGATATTTTGTAAAAAAATTAAATATCTAAAGTTTTTTATTTAATTAAAATTTGTAATTAAATTTTTTGTTTATTTTTCTTTACAAAATTTTAATTAAAATCAATTTTTTAAAATTAATTAAATTAACAAGAAAATCTTAAATAGATATACATCATCCACGCAGTTCATATGAATATAAATGCATGATATGTATATATCTCAATTTTATGATTGAATCAAAACTCTAATGAATTTCAGTCTCTTATTGAAGATAAGTTGTAATAATCCTTGTTCGAGTCTACTTCTTGTATCCTGATTGAATCAGACTTCTCTGATACACTGTGATATACAAATATATCACACGAGAATGAAAACATATTAGAAAATCAGAACAAAACAGCCCTAGACAGCTAGATCATCGCCCGTCATAGCACCACCGTCGTCGGCGCCGTCGCAGCCACCACTACAAGTGGCTTTTGTCGCCTCCTCCGTGCTCCATTTTCAATGCAGTTTTTTTTAATGAAAAATACCTCTCAAAAAGTAGTACTTTTCTATGTAAAAAGCAAACCAAAAATAGTCTTGAAAATGGCCATCAAAAGACCTCAAAAACAGCCATCGCTGCTGCCGGTGCCATTGTCTACTTCAGCCCATTGTTTGGGCTTTTTTTGGTGGTATTTTTACTCTCGTTTGTTTTGAAAAAATAGGAATAATATCCTGCAACCTATTGTGTGAGACGCTGACCTATTTTTTTTTCGACGTTTTCGGACACGCGTTACGTGTTTTTGTGTGAGCATATTTTTACTGCTTTTGATGCATGATCGGGTTTAGATATGCATGCGGGGTAGGTTTCTGGGGCCATAGGCCGTTGTGATGCGATTCTCGAAAAAATTCAAAAAAAAGATATTTTAGAGGCCTATAAATATCTGGAGTTAGATATTTTCAAAAGATATTTTTCAAAATTTCTCCAACAAGCTTCTTATTTTCTCTTTGTCTTCTCTCTAAGTTCTTCGGGGCTCGGGGATCAATTTTCAACGATTCAACAGCAGATCCTTTGTATTGGCGTCGTGGGCTACGCAACCATCCGGTTAGAATTTTATTCCAGCAAAGCTCAGTTTTGCACGTGGATCGAGGTGTCGAGTTTTGAACCCATCGAGATAGAATTCTAGACCTGTATGTGTTATAAGGGTGTTATGGGTAATCGGGTGTGTTTTTACCAGTCGAATTGTTGTAGATTTGATTTTCTATAAAGTTGAATTTTTGGATTAAAAATTAGGTTTTTATCGATTTTGGTGGATGAAATCGGGAATCGGGAGTTTCTTTTGAGGTCTTGGTGTTAGGCCTAGGCGTGTGGATATTCACGGGTGTTGATTTGGAGTTTGGAGGCTTCGATTCAAGGTTTGGAGGGCTGAACCCGTAGCTTGGAAACGATTTCTAGGTGAGTTTGGTCGACTGAACTCATAGGTTCAGTCGGCTGGATCATGTTCTGGGGGGTTCGGTCGACTGAACCTTGGTGTTCGATCGACTAAACCGTGCGTTGTGGTGTTTTTGGTTTTCTAGTGTGGTCTTCGGTCGACTAGGGGCTTGATTCGGTCGACTGAAGTGTTGGGGTGTATTTTGGTGGTTCTGTGGTTGGGTTTTGGTTTTCGATTGGCATCCTGTGGCATTCAATTGATTGATTTATGGGAATTGATCGATTCAAATACTTGTGGATTCCTTTTAGGGTTTGGTTAATGGCTTGTAGTTTCGGGGGTCGTGTGGTGGCCCCGGGTGTTTATGTGATGCTGTCTTTAGGTATGACGCGCATGGTTGGTTTAGGGTTTGTGGTACGGTTGTGTGAGTGCTGGTTATGTGCGCGACGTATGGGTTCATGGTTTGGTTTAAGGTGGGGTTCTGGTGAGAATCGTTTTATGGGAGGTTCAAGTGTCGATCTCTAGAGTAGGTGTTGGTTGTCCCTGTGTGTGGACGGGTCCTGGTTTGTGGATGGGTCGCTCGGTTATCGAATGACGGGTGTATGGCATGTGATGTCTTGTTGGGTTAAATGGTTATGTGTATTTATAACTGTTTATTTATGCTTGAATTATGTAAGTGGAGTACATGGCATGATATCTTATGTGTATCATCATTGCATGGTGTAGAACCCAGAATTTTATTAGGCATAGATGTGATGGATTTGTGGGGCACATACATGTGGTGTAAGCGGTATGTTATATGCATTTAAATCCTGATTAGGTTATGCATAAGAATGTTCAGTGTTATCCCGTAATTTTTGGTGTTATCCCGTAATTTTAGTTTTATCCTGTAACATGCGGTGTTATCTTGTGGTATGCGATCTTATCCCGTGACATGCAGTTTTATCCTGTGGTATAATCCGTAGTCAGCGGTTCCATCTCGTGGCTTACGGCATAGTATATAGTTTTATCCCGTGGTCTGGTTTACGATTTTACCTCGTGGTTGGTCTATGGTTTTATACCATAGTATACAGTTTTATCCCGGGAATGTATGTTTATATACGGGTCTTTATCTCAGCGTTAGGGTTGTGGTTGTGGCGTGTGAGGGCCGATTGTTAAATTTGTGGTTGCAGCGTGTGAGAGCCGGTTGCATGTATCATGGATTACATGAATTGCATTATGGGACGGATAGACCGGCTTTCAAATTATTTTTAAGAGTCGCATGGATCGTGACCTAAAAATCCTTTTTCAACTGTTTTCAGGGCTCTTGTCAGTGAGTCAAAAAATGGTTGTATCCTCACTTTTCCGTTTACATGTGAAAACTATTTTTAAGGCTTGAAAGATAGTCTAAGCTTGCACTTTAGTTTCCTAGCATGCTTTGTTTATATTGCATGCTTGTCTAGTTTCTGCTGAGCCTTAGCTCACGATGTGGGATTTGTTTTTCTTCAGGTACCGGTCACGCTGATTGATCTGGAGGTGCGAGAGGAGGTGGAAGAGTGTAGCCTTCCTTTCTGTTAGCTTTTTACATGTATGCTATAACATGTGTTTCGGGCGTTGGAGCCATGTAATGTTGCCGTTTGGCGTTTATATATAATGCATGTATGATTTATTTGAGAGTGTATTCTCGGTTGAGTATCATGTTTGGTTATTTTTGGGTGTTTCACGTGGCCTAGAGTTTGGGGTGTGACATATTGGAATGAAGAACGCCTCAAAATAGTCCTGAAAAAGCCCCAAAAATAGTCCCAAATGTCTGCCAGTGCCCCCGCCGCTAGCCATTGCCACCGTCGCTTTTTCTCAACTATTTTGCTGCTGTTTTTTCCCATGTTTTGGACTATTTTTCCAGTGTTATTTTACTGCTTTTTATACCAAAAAACATGCTCAAAACCAGTCTTGAAAACATAAAAAAAACTATCAAAAAATGGCCCCGAGCCGCCGTCGGTGGGCTGTTTTTTAGACCAATTTTTTTTCATGATTTTGGGACATGTTTTAATATTGTTTTTGAACCTAAAAATTGTAGAAGAAATTTTTTGAAAATATTTCAAAAAAATGTGAAAAAACCAACTCGATCCGTGGCCCGTAACTCCTGAAACCACCGCTGATGCCGCCGCTTGTTCTTCGTGTTCTTGGATATTTATTCTGTTCTTATATATTTTAAACTGATATTTAAAAATAAATAATTGCAATTACATCAAAAATCTATGTCCTGAAAACTCGCATTCGATCTAAGAAAACTTAATCTATCACGATCAACCATCGTGATTAAAAAATTAAATCATCATCCAAATCATTTAATCAGTCATGAAAAATATGATGATCATAAAATTGGGATTAAAACAAATACAAAATAAAGTTAGTACAGTTCTAAAATTTTTCAGCCCTAATAAATCATAAACAAAAAATAAAATGGCTCTGATACCAATTGTTGGAGGCAAAACTGCCAAGATCATTGTTTGTGTAAATGATTTTTTGATAAAAACAACTGGACGGGTAATCGACAAAACAGGTTCTAGATAAAATGTTTGATGTCGAATGATCAAAATAAAACTCGTGCAACCACAGTTAATTTTAGAAGAATACATTTAGGTCGATTTTCCAACTACGATTTTGATTCCGAGTTGAAAATCCTGCCAGACCTTCTACTGTATTTTTTTATGCGATTTCCAAATGTAGTGCGGGCTACAATCATTCGAGAACTCATACCGGCAGAACCTGGTCAACTTTAGTTTTAAATACAAGTTATGAATTTGGTTCAGCTTACCAGCATATTTATAGGGCTATAGTAGAGACCTGTGGAGTAATTATGACAAAGACTTCTAGTGTAACACAGATACATATCTAGCGGTTTCCGCAATTAAGAAAACCTCTCAACGGTATCTGTAATTATGAAAACTTTACAGTAATTTCTACAATTTTCATAAAGCACTAAATTATAGTTCACACAACTAAAGAACTGTAATTGCACTCTAAACCATAATCTCAAAACCTACTTACATTGAACTCCTATTATTAAATGCTCAACTCATCTTCCCACATTAAGATTCTCGATACCTGCCAATTAAATTTAATTACTGACAATTTAATTTAATCATCATCTTGAAATTCTTAAAACTCTTCCGCTAAACTTATTTGACTGCCAGATAATCAAATCTACCTACAGGATTTAACTCGATCAAAACTTATAAGTTTCTTTAAAGGAGTATCATCAATTCCGATCATTCGAGACGTGAATTCTGTCAATAATTAATATTCATCACATAAATAATATCGATATCCAACTCACCGGTAATATAGACCCATATAAGATTGCACCATCTAATGAATCAAAATAACGAATATTAAATATACGCAAATCAATAATTATTTTAGGATTGAGAGCATAAGTACTATTCATAATAACCTTGGGGTGCGAATTAATTTATATAATCAGTATAAAATTAATTACCCAAATGTATCTCGTTCAATACACAAAAAGTGTATTAACATAGAGAGTCGGAACAATAAACGACGCTATTATCTATTCTCCGTAATTAAAACATGCCTACTAAAATTTTGTGTTACAGTCGTACTGACGGTATGTTTATTTCAATCTAAACTATAAGTAAATAACTTATATTCTATAAGAATCTAAAATTTGATCTTCTGTGTGTAAACCGTACTATACACATCAGATTAAATAATGTACAAAATAAAGGACATTCATGCATAACATTAAAAGAAATGATATTACATGCATTTCTCATTAAAATTTTTATAAAATAAAAAATTAATTTTATTAAAATAAAATTAAATATTAAAAATATGATTTTCAGTATATACAACCCTAACAAGTATTATTTCAGAGATCTCAGGGGGTCCTTGTATTTTTACTTATTCTGCATCCTATTCGTGTGCATTTTTTAATTAAAAATTATGCTATTATGATGGCCATTTCAAGTCAAATTATTTTCTATCGTAATAGAAAATAATAAAAGTCTTTTTTAACAAGTTAGTTATTTTTCATATTATTAGAAAATATAACTTTTTAAAGTCAAACTATTTTCTATAGTAAAAAACAATAAACAGTATTTTTAACAAGTTAGTTATTTTCTATACTATTAGAAAATATAACTTTTTTTCAAGTCAAACTACTTTCTATAATAATAGAAAATAATAAAGACTATTTTTTATAAACTAGTTATTTTCTAATATATCATAAAATACAACTTTTAAAGTCAAAACCTTTCCTTTAATAAAAACTAGAGATCGAGCCGCATGTTCTACCCGCGATAAAAATTTGAACCAAAATAGAATATTTTTACAAAACATTTACAAATACATTTATTTTGACGGTATGTTAATTTTATGTGTGCACTTGAAGTTCATTTGGATAATTCAAATCATTTATCTTAAAAGACATATTAA
This sequence comes from Heliamphora exappendiculata, assembly GCA_034768845.1. Lineage (NCBI taxonomy): Eukaryota > Viridiplantae > Streptophyta > Magnoliopsida > Ericales > Sarraceniaceae > Heliamphora > Heliamphora exappendiculata. The sequence goes on from JAOTRH010325145.1 coordinate 18,762, forward strand.
GAAGATCATCTTTGTAAAATATTCCTTTGATTGGATCTCTCTAGGTATCGTATCTTATATAATTTATTTTAATAGTATTTTTGATTTTAAGAATAGATTTTTTATTTTATTTAACATATATATGTTTAATTATTATTTTTTAGTATTCAATTAATTTGATTTTTTGTGTGAATAATTTTCTTAGTGAGTTGTATAAAATAAATGGTACGATTAATAAACACGAGATATATCTATAATTATTAATATTAAGTTATATTCACTTGTGGAGAATAGTAAAAAGTTCTTTTAATCTATATGTCGCTCTGCGTTGGGAAACAATCAATACTTGAGGAAAAAAATGTAATTTCATTGACGACAAAAAGCTAAATATGGACCGCCCTTTTTATTAATAGGAAGGAAATAAAGTCTCATAAAATAAAACTATATTTTTTTATATTAATAAAAAGAAATAATAAACTTTTATAATTTATTTTCTTATATTGTTTAGAAAATTCTACTTTTCTATATTAATAAAAAAATAATAACTTTTAGGGATAATTACACTTACCTCCCATGAGATTTAGGTTTATTACAGAGATCTTCTTTGTGGTTTCTGAAATTACACTAACCTCCTTTGAAATTTAATTTTAACACCAATTGCACCCTAACTGTTAAAATTTTTGTTAAAATTTAACGAAAATTGCACATCCCACCCCAAAACCACCATTCCCACTCTAAAACTACAATTCAAACTATATTTTTCTCTTAAAACCACCACTCCCAACCTAAATTTCAGTGGAATGGTGGTTTAGAGAATGGTGATTTTGGGGTGAAAAAGGGTAGTTTTGGGAGAGAAATGTGGTTTGAATGGTGATTTTAGGGTGGAAATAGTGGTTTTGGGGCTGGAGGGACAATTTTTGTTAAATTTCAACGAAAATTTTAACAGTTGGGATGCAATTGATGTTAAAATTAAACATCCAATGAGGTTAGTATAATTTCAAAGACTACAGGGGAGATCCCTGTAATAAGCTTAAATATCAGAAGAGGTAAGTATAATTATCTCTAACTTTTATAATCTATTTTATTACATTATTAAGGAAACCCTACTTTTTAATATAATAATTTTTTGTAATCTATTTTCTTATATCATTAAGAAAACTATGCTTTTCTATACTTGTTTACCAACCAAAAATTTGTTTACCAAAAACAAATTGATCTCATTCGACGAGAGAAAATTCTTTGAGATAATCAAGCGATTGCGCGCAAGGTCCTTTTGCCGTGTTTCAAGACTTCGCTAGAAAGTAACAATGAATGAAAATAAAAGTAATAAAAGAATTTTATTATTTCGATGGGGTTACAATTGAGTACTGAGATTACAAGTTAAGTTACAAACTACTCCTATCAGCTATCGAAAGGAAATTGCTTAGAAAATTACAAGAAAATGAAACAAAGATAAAAATAAAAAGGATAGACAGATTTGCCGATTTGTGTGAAGGTCCTTTCAAAATACCCATTCTTGGTTTTTTATAGACGACTCTGATAACAGCCCATAACTGCCTTTCAGAACCGCCTCAATCATAGGCCATTTTTATAGATTGTGGATCCACTCTGTAAGTGGATAGTTATGATCTGTCCTCACGATCAGTAACTGCTGGTCTTTGGAAATGAGTGCCTTCTATTCTGACATCTGTTTCTTTACAGAAGTTGACACCAGTCCCTCGGTAGAGGTCGTGTTTTATGACAGCTGTCTAACATCAATAATGACTCCTTCGATTTCGGTAAGAGATGATGAAATGAATAATCAATTAATACAAACGTTAACAAAAAATTGAAAATATCGATGGGCCTTTCGCTTAAGCCCTTATATTATTTTACCATCGATGAAACATTTATTGGCCATTTACTTCCTTGCACGTGTAATGTTTTATCTTTACAAACTTCGAAGGGTAAAAACTCACCTCATGTCTTAAGCATTTGTCCTATTCACAATGACCTCTTATTCAACAGGTCATTTATCCTCATCGAAGGGATTTAGGATAAATATGGTGTAAACAATTGCCCCCCTGATTAATGGGGTTTAAGTTCTTTTAACCCAATTAATGTTTAACCCAATTAATGATGCCTTTAATGACTAGGTTTAATAATAAATACAACAGCTATCAGGTCATGGGAGGAATATGAAACATGGAGGAATACGAAACATTAAAATAGGCTTATATAGAAGCCTTAACACCATTTTGCCGGTTTCAAGTTATTCTCTTTGTGTTCTGATACTCGTCTTCTTCCTTGAAAACCTTTCAAGCACTAACTCGACAGCCATGGCTCCTAGAAGAAGTTCTAAACCTTCCTCCGTTACTCGAAGATTCCCTGCTGACCTCAAGGAGTACGTTGATCAACATGGTAATCATGATATATTGTTTCAAAACCCTAGTTCAAGTTCGAACTACATTCTTGGTCCCATTCTCGAACCAAACATGTCAGAATACTTCTCATCTAGTTATCCATTGGCCCCAAATGAATCTTTTTTGCTTCACCAACCATTTTTAAATTGGACCAAATGGGATGGACTGGCACCTCTTCGCACATTGATAAACCCCAACCAAGATTGATCTAACTGGGTATCGCTCCTGACTCTTTACATTGGCCAACAATGGGATACCCTAGGTATTCGAGAGACTATCATGCTTTCGACCCATACCATTAACATGAAAAAATGGGTATTGGGTGCAGCATCATGTTTTTGGTCTACTTCCTGTAATGCTATGATTCTTCCTTGTGGGTTTATGTCGCCTACTATTCTTGACGTTGTTCATCTCACCGGCCTTCCATCGACAGGCCTTGAAGTCAATGCACTGCTTGTCCCTGCGCCGACTGGAGAAGAATATTTAAAATCTTCAGGTATGGGGTATTCTGAACTGATCAAGATTTATGATATTCCCTCTTCTATTGTTCCTTCTTTTAAAGAGATAGTTCTTTTCTATCTTTTTGGGTTTTGTCGCTTTCTTTTAGCTATTCCCGGTATTAAAGTGACCAAGAAATATTTGTCGATAGCCATCTGTTTAGCTCAACAAAAGAAATTAGCTTTGGCTCCTTTTGTTTTAGGCACTTTGTATAAAGGTCTATATACCTTTGTCGAAAAAGTTATTTATGATAGTTGTGGAGGCCCTTTTTGGCTATTTCAAGCTTGGCTTTATGCTTATTTTTCTCAGCTTAATTTGAAATACTAAACTCCTCTTGGAGATCCTTGTTTAAGTTATGCTGAATACTATTTGTCTCTGTATTCAGATTTTTTGACATACTCGTTCGAGTATTATTTTTCTGTTTTCTTTTCTCTGCCTCCTATCAGAAGTCCTGAGGACTTTCAGCCTTTTCATCTTTTTCAATATTTCTCGTCTCGTTTGACTTTCTTACAAGATGACCCTTCTCAACCTCTTTCTTGGAATGACCGTATTCGTTGAAGGAACTTTTGGACCAGTGTTCTCACTCCTAGATACATCTTGGTGGGTGGATCCATTTCGTCTACTGCATTTTGTAACTGTAGTTTCGAAAACTATTCTCCCAGCCAATGTGCTAGGCAATTTGGGTTGATACAAGGAGTACCTTTGCCTTTTATGCATTCCTCTATTCATGAGATCATCGAGGCCAGGTCCACGATAAGGGAGACGTATATAGCTCAAGCTATTCAAGATGATTTCCTAAGGAGGGACTAAGCTTTTCAATTTGAAGAATTCCAGACCTCTACCTTAACAACACCTGCTTTCGACGCATGGTAGACTATCATTGCTCCTACCATCTTTGTTTCTTCTTTGTCTTATTACCAAGCTCAATTATCATATCACAATCGACAAGGGAGGTTGGCAGCTTCTACTCAAGGTATTTCTTTTAACATTCTTGAATTTCTTTACATACTTTTTTTTCGAAACCTGAAAAATCTTTTTTTTATAGCTATTGTTGCAGAACCTCTCCAGGCAATTACCCCACCTTTAGCAGCTCGAACTCAAGAAAACATAGCTTTTGACTTGGATTCAATATCAGATGACATCCCTTTGTCAGTGAGAGCTTCGAAAGGTAAAAGCCTTTTTGTTTATACTCCTGAAGTCTAACAGGCTTCTTCTAATTCTCTTATTGATGGATTCATGAAAAGATGTCTTTTCAGCCGAGAAAACATTGCAAGAAAAGAAGAAAAAGGAAGATGAACAGAAGAGGAAAGTGAAGATGAGAAGGAGAAGAAAATAAAAGAAGAAATGGAGAAGAAAAGAAAGAAAAAAGTTACTGAACAAAAGAAGAAGGAAGATATGGAAATGAAGAAGAAAGAAGAAGAAATCAAGCAGAAGGAAGAAGAAATCAAGAAAAAAGAAGAAGAAATGAGGAAGAAAGAGGAAGAGATAAAGAAAAAAGAAGAAGAAATGAAGAAAAAGGAAGAAGCTAAATAGAAAAAACAACAAGAAGAAGAAATCAAAAGAAAAAGAAGAGAAGAAGAAATCGAAGTAGAGAAAAGGGAGAAGGAAAAAGAAGAAAAAGAAAAACAAGAAAAAGAATTAGAGGAAAAAAGAATGGAGGAGGAAGAGAAGAAGAAGAAGAAAGAAGAAAAGAGAAAAAGAAAACAGGAAGAAAAGGGAGAAAAGAAAAAGAGAAGAAGAGAAAAAGAAACAAAAAGAAGAAGAAAGAAAGCGAAGGAAGGAGGAAAAAAGAAAGAAACATACAGAAGAGAAGAAAAGATTAGAAGAAGAGGAAGCTCGAAAGGGGCAAGAAGCTGAAGAAAGGGGAGAGAAAGATAAAGAGGAGGATGAATTGACTTCTTCGATGATCTCATCGAAAAAACGCAAGACTCTCGAAACTTCTGGGACTACCTTCGAGAAGGATGTACCATTGACTCCAAGCAAGAAAATGAAGGTATACTAGATAATTCATTCTTGTTCTGAATTATCTTTCAAGTATATCACAAATAATAAGCTCATCTTGTTTTCATTGTATGTAAATCCTACCTTGGAGGTTCCCTTGGAGTTGTCTTCATCTCCAGAATATTATGTGACGTCTCCAACTCCTACTGGAACTCCTTTCGAAGAGGAACCTTTACCTCATATGGCCTTAACACTTGTTGCTGTTAAGCCTTTGGATTCAACTCGTGCTGCTGACCAGGCTGAGCCTATGAGAGATCCTATTCCTGTTCGTGGTGCGCATAATCGTTGTACTGATGAGGATAATCAATCTTTTCATTCCCCAACTTTTGCAAACAAGGTATTCTAAAATTTTTGAAAATCTTTTCATGTTCTTTTCTTTCAACATCTACTTATTTCAATGATTTCGCAAATTGATGGGACTCCTGCCATCGAAGATGCCTTGGACGTGCTCCTTGGCCGTATGCCTTCTTTTACTAAATCTATAGCGCAAGTTCCGTGCAGGCTAACTTACACTTCTATCGATCCATTTATCCAAATAGAACTAAAACATTTTTATGATCTTCTTTCTCTTCCTTTCGAAGAGTTGTTTCTCTCGAGAGCCCAAGATCTTCTCTCGTGTGTCAAGAAGTTGTCTATTATTGCCAAGACCATCTTCTCTCCTGATCAACAAGCTAAACTCTCAATGACGGCCTCAGAATTGGCTGGTAAAATTGCTTTGGCCCAATACCAACAAGATACAATTCACACCAAGCAATCTTACATTGATTCCATGAAATCAATCTCTACTGCCATATCTACCTATTGAGAAAGAGCTCTTTAGATTAAACAAAAGGATCACTTACTTCAAGAAGAAGAATCTCAATTACAAGCCCGACTGGATCAAGTTCGCCTTGAAAGGCATGCTTTGAAATTAGAAAGAGATACCTTGATTATGATACAGAGGCTCTCCTTTCGAAAGGAGAAAACAGTTCTTTCAAGATTCGGGCAACTTTAGAAGATTTGGGTCAATCCCAGTTTAAACTTAAGTCTTTGAGTGTTGAATGGGATTTGTTTAAATCTTCTTTTCCTTCGATGTAATGAAACACTCTCATTCTTGTATGTTATGATGGATAAATGAATATAATTTTAATGTTCTTTCATGGTTTTCCACATAGTTGGATAATACCTTTTTAGATATTTTTCATTAATTGTTCTTTTATGTAATTCACCATTAAGAGACTCTAAATGATATGCCCCTTTTGGTAATACTTTTGCTATTCGAGAAGGACCTTCACTATTTGGTGACCAACTACCATATTCAGGGTCCTTTAAACCTAATGGTAATATGGTTTTCCAAACCAGACCACCCTCTGTAAAGTTTTTGCTTTTCACTTTCTTATTAAAAGCCCTTTCGATCTTTTTCTTTTGAGCTTGAATGTTAGTAAGGGCTTGTAACCTATGTTCTTCAAGGTCTTCAGACTCTATGGCCATTGCCTCATAAAACTGATCATTAGGCAAATGATTATGGTTAGCCACCCTTTGTGATCGAACAGTCACTTCCATGGGTAATACATCCGCATGGCCATATACTAAATCCAATGGAGTAGTTTGTGTACTATCCCTTTTCGATGTTCGATAAGCCCATAATACTTCTGATAACAACTCATGAGTTTGTGTACTATCCCTTTTCGATGTTCGATAAGCCCAGAATACTTCTGATAACAACTCATGCCACTTTCGAGGATTATCCTCAATGACTTTTGATAAAGTCATTTTTATTATTTTATTGGTTGCCTTAGCTTGCCCAATTGCTTGGGCATAATATGGTGTTGAGTTTATCATTTGAATCCCATATTCTTGGGTAAATTCTTTGATGTCACTCCCATTGAAAACTGTACCTTGATCTACAGTTATTGACTGTGGTAATCCAAATCGATGGATTATATGTTCTTTTATGAACTGTATAACACTCATTTGTGTTATATTTTTCATAAGAATGGCTTCAGCCCACTTCGTGAAATAATCTGTGGCCACCAGAATATAATTATGTTGTTATGAGGATGGAGGGTGAATTTGTCCTATCAAATCCATTGTCCATCCTCGAAATAGCCAATGTTTTATAATCGAATGTAATTGTAAGGCTGGAACCCTTTGGATAGGTCCATGTTTTTGACATTCATGACATCCTTTAGCATAGGATATGCAATCCCTTCTAATAGATGGCCAATAATATCTATATCTTCTAATTAACCATCTCATTTTTTCTCCTGCTTGATGGGCCCCACAAATTCCTTCATGAACTTCAGCCATGACTTTTATGGCATCAAATTGGCTAATACATAGAAGTAATAACCCATCCGAAGTCCTTCGAAACAAGTCATTCTCGAGAAGAACATAATTTACTGACCTGAGCCTAGTGGTTCTATCAACGGTGCTTGAAGGATCTTGCAAAAATTTCTTTATTTCATTTCTCCAATCACTTTCGATCGGTTCATTATGAGATTCATTATAAAAGATTTCTAAAGGAGTCATCTTATTTTGTAATGAACATTCTCTTTTTTGTATTTTTATCAACCTCTGATCCTCTCATTTTGGGATTTTAATTCCAGAAGCTAACTGTGCCATTTCATTGGCATCATTATTATGTAGCCTAAACACATGTTCGAACTGAACTTCTTTAAAGTTCATCATTAATTCTTTTACTTTACTCAGATAGTCACTTAATATGTCATTATGACATTGATACTCACCAGTTATTTGTTGAATCACCAATTGTGAATCTCCAATAACTTTTAAATGAGTTATTTTGAATTCTAAAGCTATTTCAAGGCTTATCACCAAAGCCTCATACTCTGCTTGGTCATTCGAAAAGATTTGCTCTCCATTCAATTGAAAAGCGAAATGATATCTTTTTTCATTAGGAGCTACGATAACCACACCTGCTCCTTCTCCTTGATTAGTCTTTGATCCATCAAACATGAGCTTTCAATTTTGCATTGTTATGTAATTTAGCTCACATAAGTCATCTTCTATTTTTCCTAATGACATATTTGGATGGTCTATTAGGAAATCAACTAATGATTATCCTTTAACAGTCTTTTGAGGCACATATATAAAGTTATACTCTATCAAAGACAAAACCCATCTCCCTTGTCTTCCTCTTAAAACGGGTTTAGCTAACACGTGCTTAATGATGTCAATTTGTGCAATGATGTGTACCGTAGAAGGTAATAAATAATGCCTTAACTTCATTGCAGAAAAATACAATGCTAAACATAATTTTTCAATAGACGTATATCTAATTTCGACACCATTTAACCTTCTACTTAAATAATACACTACTTGCTCATGTCCTTGTTCATTATTTTGTGCTAATAAACTTCCTATCGAATTGCCATTAGCAGCAACATATAATTTTAAAGGTTTACCTGGAATAGGAGGCATTAAGACAGGAGGTTTGATTAAATATCCCTTCAAACTTTCTAAAGCCTCTTGATGTACCTTCTCCCACTTGAACACATCGCCTTCTTTCAACTTAAGCAATGGAGATAACGCCGTCGTTTTTCTTGCTAAGTTTGCAATGAATCTTCTTAAAAATCATCGCCTTCTTTTTTCATCGATGGTGGCTTAGCTTCTATAATAGCATTGGTTTTGTTTTGATCGACTTCTATTCCTCTTTTATGTACCAATAATCCTAGGAAATTACCTGCGAAAACTCCAAAGGCGCATTTTAATGGATTCATTTTGAGTTGATGGTATCTCATCCTTTCGAAGATATCCTAGATGTTCCTCTTGTTGATTAGATTTAATCATAATATCATCAATATATACTTCCATGATCTTCCTATGAAATCATGGAATATGGTGTTCATTGCTGTCACGCCCCAAACTCCAGGCCGCTTGAAACACCCCAAAACAACCAACAACAACTCAACCCGAGAATAAACTCTCAAATAAAACCACACATGCATTGTATATAAACGCCAAACGGCAACATAACACGGCTCTAACGCCCCAAAAAAAACATGTTACAGCATACATGCAAAAAGCTAACAAAAAGAAAGACTACACTCTTCCGCCCTCCAGTACCTCCAGATCAACCAGCGTGACCGGTACCTGAAGAAAAGCAAATCCCACACTATGAGCCAAAGCTCAGCAGATTCTAAACAACACATGCAATATAAGCTAAACATGCTCGATAAACGAAGTGCAGTTTTAACTCTCTTTCAATCCAATAAACTAATTTGAAAACCATTTTAGATCACGACTCACCAAAGCCAGAAAATAATTTTCACATGCAAATGAAAGCGAGGATAGAAACCATTTTTTGACTCATCAGAGCCTCAAAAATGACTTCAGTACTACAACTCCTGCAGGCCGTTAATACAGTATTTCGACTCCCGTATGCCGATAATACAGTTTTTAAGAAAATTGGTCTATCCGTCCCAATATGCAGTATATGCAATCCATGAATCTTCTCGGACTTTCACTGAAGAACTGCAACCCCCATCTATGCAACGCAAACAACCCGTGCAACCAACACAACGCACGCACCCCATGCAACACATATCTTCATGGACTTTCACCGTAGGACCGCAGCCCCCGAATACACACACCGGCTTTCGCAGCCTACCGCATACACCAGCTTTCGCAGCCTACCGCATACACCAGCTTTCGCAGCCTACCTCATGTACCCACACACACACACGTGCATCATCAACCAGGATTTACATCTACTGGATCATAGATTCATCTAATTCATTTCATACACATATGCAAACCTAAACCAGAATTTAAAGTATATAACCATGTATCAACACGACGTTCCACGAAGCACGTCACATGCATATAAAAGTCTAGGTTTTAAAGTATAAACAACGTTACACATAACGATATCACCTTATGTAATTCACTTATATATTCCATATACAAATAAACAGTTATAAATATGCACATAATCGTATAAAACCACATCACGACACCACTCGTCAAAATCGACATCCACTCACGGGGACAACCCACACGACTACCACTGGCCAAAACACTCCCAACACGACCATCATAGACCCATGACGCTCACCCGCGCCAACACAAACCAAACAGCAACCCACGCACCTAACTGTGCATCAACAAGCCGTATTTACCGTGCACATCACCCACGAGGGCGACACTCAAATGCACACCCGAGGCCACGACACGACCCCCGAAACCACCACACAAGTAACAAACCCCCGAAAGGAATCCACATGTATTTAAATCAAGTAATTCCCATAAATTAATCAATTGAATACCATACGACACCAATCGAAAACCAAGGAATCAACCCAAAATCACAAACCAACAATCCACAACTTCAGTCGACTGAACCCCACCTCCAGTTGACCGAACACCCTATTGGAAAATCACAAAATGCCAAAATACACGGTTCAGTCGACCGAACCTCTCGGTTCAGTCAACCGAACCCAAGATCCAAGCTTCAGTTGACCGGACCCCATGGTTCAGTCGATCAAACCTCGGCGGAACCTGATTATGAGCTACGGGTTTCCACATCTAAACCCCAAACTGAAGACTCCGAACTCCGATCCAACACCCGCGAACATCCACACGCCTAGGCCTAACACCGAGACCTCCAAAGAAACTCTCGATACCCGATTCCATCCACAGAAATCGCCAAAAATGAGCTTTAAGCCCAAAACCCAACTTTGAAACAAACACAGATCTACAGTAATCTACCCGTTAAAAACACCCACATTTACCCATAGCACCCTCATACAACAGTAGGGTCTAGAATCCTATCTCGGTGAGTTAAAAACTCGACGCCTCGAATCACGTCCAAAATCGAGCTTCGTCAGAATCAAAATCTAACCGGATAGTTGCGTAGCTTACGACGCCAAAAGCAAAGATCCATTGTTGGATTATTGAAAATTGAGCCACGGGCCCCCGAGAACTTTGAGAGAAGGTAGAGAGAAAACGAAAAACTTATTGGAGAAGTTTTGAAAAATATTTTTATGAAAATATCTAACTCCAGATATTTATAAGTCTTCAAAATATTTTTTTTTTGAATTTTCAAAATTTGCGCTGTAACACCCCACGGCCCCCAGAACCTTCCGCACATGCATCTATACTCTCAAACATGCATCAAAAGCATATAAAACATGCTGCAACGAAAGCATATAACGCGCGTTGAAAAACGCCGAAAAGGAAAACGGGTCAGGGTCTCACAACCTTACCCCCCTTAAAAGGAATTTCACCCTCAAAATTCAACTCAAGGTCAAAGAAACCACCACGTCAATCACAATCAACACAGGCACACGAGATGGCTAGCCAAACCATTCCTAGAATATAGTGGAACAAGGTGAGGCATCCTAGATAATGGCCAACTATCTCAAAGACTCGGGATCTACAACACTCCCAACCTCACATCATCACCAACCACTGCCTCCACACAGCACACCATCCACGGATCCATAACCAACCCTAAACAGATGCCATGAAGAATCTGACCTGTAATCTGCATACCTAGAAAGTACCTCTGCTCGCTGAAGGCATATCAGTATCCTCCGGCACGACTGGTGCCCTCGAAGAACCGTAAGCCATAAGAGAATACACTCGGGGCAACCCCACTCTGTCCAGTTCGCCATAACTCGACGCTGTCTGCTGCCGCGCTGATTGAACTGATGCACTCCCATCTGCCATCCAGGAAGTCTGTACTACGAAAGGCTACTGTCGACTCTGTGCATACGAACCTACTGGTGTGTCCTCCCTGCTCGGTGCACTACCTCTCTGGGGATAATTCCTACGAATATGTCTAGACTGTCCGCACTCATAGCAAACTGATGGTTCTCTCACCTACAGCTGCACTGGAGCCAAACTCTGAGATGGTCTCGGTTGTAAACAATTTGTCGCACGATGCCCCAACTGTCTGCATCGAAAATAGGTCAACTCCCGCTGCTTTGGCCTCCCAAATGAAGCTACGGATGGTGATGGTGCTGAGACCTAATGTGGTCCAGATGGATAAAAGCTAGGACCAAAGGACTTCTGCCTCTTGCTGGGATGCCCAGCTGTCTGTACTTTCACTCCACCTTGAGATGTCCTGGCCTCCCTTGAAGCTTGAGTCTCAGCCAAAGCATTCTCAACCCTCTCTGTTGCCTCCACCGGCTCTCTGAACACACGAAATCCCATCACAGCCACTCGCTCCTTGATTGCCGGCCTTAAGCCCCGCTCAAACCTCATCGAAAGCAACTCATTTGTGCACTCCACCTCCGGTGAAAATTGAGACAAGCTCGTAAACCTGGCCTCGTACTGCATGATGTCCATGGCCCGCTGGGTAAGAGAATATAACTCCTCCCTGCATAAGTCCCTCCTCGAAGCTGGGAAATATCTCTCTAGAAAGACTCATATAAAAGCTGCCCATGTGGCCCCTACTGTAGTCCTGGCATATCTCCACCACTGATGAGCATCACCTCTCAGCTGAAAGGTGGCAAAAGAAACCCGCAACTCATCCTCCACAATCTGCAATGTGTCCAAGATCCGAGTCGTCAACTCTAACCACTCTGTCACCAAAAGAGGATCAGGATCTCTTGCAAAGGTGGGCGAATCCATACGCCAGAACTCCCACATCGGAGTTATAACCCTCGCCTCCCTCAGCTCAGGCACTGCCTCCCTCCCCCTAACAGGCTCACCCCTAGCAACCAGCTGCTGGATAGACTCAACCAGCACACACAACATCTCCGTCGCGTTCATCGGTCCCTAGGGAGCATTAGCATCCACAGCATCAGGGATAGGAATATCCCCTTGGGCAGCACAGCCACAGCCTTGACCACAGCCTCGCCCTCGCTTTGCAGACATCGCATGAACATAAACGCTAAACACTTAGCTTGCTAACACAAAAGCACATAGGTTCATGCTAAACAAACCCCACATACCGAGTAGAACCAACAAGAATAACATGTCAATCTGGATAACCTACTCAGATTCCCTGCTAGAAATTACATCAGCTAAACGCATTTTTAACTTGACACCCAAAGGCAGGACTAATCAATCCCACAGTTCAACCTCCATGCTCACATATACACATCATTCACATATGACCCGCATGCTGTCACATTCATGTTATCAAAACATCTAAACACATGAAGTCAAGCACACGCAATCAACCTCACATGGTGATGCAACCTCTTCCCACGGCTCATAGGTATTCGAACCCAGAACTCTGATACCAAGTTGTCACGCCCCAAACTCTATGCCATGTGAAATACCTAAAAACAACCAACAACAACCCAACCCGAGAATACACTCTCAAATAAAACCATACATGCATTGTATATAAATGCCAAACGGAAACATAACACGGCTCCAACGCCCAAAAAAAACATGTTATAGCATACATGTAAAAAGCTAACAAAAAGGAAGACTACACTCTTTCGCCCTCCAGCACCTCCAGATCAACCAGCGTGACCGGTACCTGAAGAAAAGCAAATCCCACACCGTGAGCCAAAGCTCAGCAGATTCTAAACAACACATGCAATATAAGCTAAACATGCTTGATAAACGAAGTTCAGCTTTTGACTCTTTCAAGCTAATAAAATAATTTAAAAACCATTTTAGATCACGACTCACCAGAGCCAGAAAATAATTTTCACATGCAAGGGAAAGCGAGGAAAGAAATTATTTTTCGACTCATCAGAGCCTTGAAAACGATTTCAGTTTTACTACTCCCATAGGCCGTAAATACAGTATTTCGACTCCCGTAGGCTGATAATACAATTTTTAAGAAAAATGGTCTATCCGTCCCAATATGTAGTATATGCAATCCATGAATCTTCTCGAACTTTCACTGAATGACTGCAGCCCCCATCTATGTAACACACACAACCCGTGCAACCCACACAACGCACACACCTCATGCAACACATATCTTCACGGACTTTCACCGTAGGACCGCAGTCCCCGGCTTTCGTAGCCTACCTCATGCACCCACACATCCACACGTGCATCATCAACCAGAATTTACATCTACTGGATCATAGATTCATCTAATCCATTTTATACACATATGCAAACCTAAACCAGGATTTAAAGTATATAACCATGTATCAATACGACGTTCCACGAACCATGTCACATGCATATAAAAGTCTACGTTTTAAACCATAAACCACGTTACACATAATGATATCACCTTATGTAATTCACTTATATATTTCGTACATAAATAAATAGTTATAAATATGCACATAACCGTATAAAACCACATCACGACACCACCCGTCAAAACCAAAATCCATTCACGGGGACAACCCACACGACCACCACTGGCCCAAACACTCCCAACACGGCCATCATAGACCCACGACGCTTGCCTGCGCCAACACAAACCTAACAGCAACCCACGAACCTAACTGTGCATCAACAAGCCATATTTACCATGCACGTCACCCACGAGGACGACACTCAAACGTACACCCGAGGCCACGACACGACCCCCGAAACCACCACACAACTAATCGAAGCCCCGAAAAGAATCCAAAGGTATTTAAATCAAGTAATTCCAATAAATTAATCAATTGAATACCATAGGACACTAATCAGAAACCAAGGAATCAACCAAAAACAACAAACCAACAGCCCACAACTTCAGTCGACCGAACCCCACCTCCAGTGGATCGAACACCCTACTGAAAAACCACAAAATGCCAAAACACACGATTCAATCGACCGAACCCCTCAGGTGAGTCAACCGAACCTAAGATCCAAGCTTCAGTCGATCGAACCCCTCGGTTCAGTCAATCGAACCCAAGATCCAAGCTTCAGTCGACCGAACCCCATGGTTCAGTTGACCGAACCTCGATGGAACCTAATTCTGAGCTATGGGTTTCTACATCCAAACCCCAAACAGAAGCCTCTGAACTCCGATCCAACACCCGCGAACATCCACACGCCTAGGCCTAATACCGAGACCTCCAATGAAACTCTTGATACCCAATTCCATCCACAAAAATTGCCAAAAATGAGCTTTAAGCCCAAAACCAAACTTTAAAACAAACGCAGATCTACAGCAATCTACCCGTTAAAAATGCCCACGTTTACCCATAGAACCCTTATACAGTAGTAGGGTCTAGAATCTTACCTTAGTGAGTTAAAAACTCGATGCCTCGAACCACGTGCAAAATTGAGCTTCGTTGGAATCAAAATCTGACCGGATGGTTGCGTAGCGCACGACGCCAAAAGTAATATCTACTATTGGAGATTGTTGAAAATCGAGCCCAGGGACCCCGAGAACTTAGAGAGAAGGCAGAGAGAAAACGAAAAACTTACTGGAGATGTTTTGAAAATTATCTTTATGAAAATATCTAACTCCAGATATTTATAGGTCTCCAAAATATCTTTATTTTTAAATTTTCAAAATTCATGCCGTAACACCTTACGGCCCCCAAAACCTTCCCCACATGCATCTCTACCCTCAAACATGCATCAAAAGCATATAAAACGTGCTGCAACGGAAGCACATAATGCGCGTTGAAAAACGCCGAAAAAGAAAATCGGTCAGGTCTCATAATTTCCCTTTGATACGTTGTCCCAGCATTTTTTAACCCAAAGGCATGACTATCCATTCGTATGTGCCTAAAGCACCTGGACATCAAAAAGAAGTTTTGTGTGTATCTTGTGGAGCAATAAAAATTTGATTATATCTGCATACCCATCCATAAACGATAAAATTTCATTATTGGCTGCTGAATCGACTAATAAGTCAATTACTGGAATTGGATACTCATCTTTAGGACTTGCTGTATTAAGATTTTTATAATCTATGTAAACTCTTAGTTTTCCATTCTTTTTTATTACTGGTACTATATTTGACAACCATTCAACATATCTAGTTGTTCTAATAAACTTAGCTTTTAAGAGCCTTTCGATTTCTTCTTTGATTAGAAGAACAATTGAATTATTCATTCTTCGAAGAGGTTGCTTATGAGGTAAAAATTTTGGTTTGATAGGTAATCTATGTTCTACAAGATTCCTATCTAAACCTGGCATTTCATCATAATTTCATGCAAAATATTCTTTGAATTCATTTAACAAACTTACAAGTTTGTTTTTTATTACATGATTCAAATTGGAGCTTACAAAAATAGGTCTAAGATCTTCAGTAGATCCTAAATTATCCTTTTATAGCCTATCCTATACTTCTACATTTACATCATCTAATTTGACATGTGTAGCAGTAAGCTCTTCCATCGTCACCATTGTATTGTCTTCTGAATCATCTTCGTCCACATACTCTGACCAATTACATGAGCAATTACTTTCCATCTTGCGTTCGAGAAAAAACAGATAAAGTCTTTCGAAAGTAGACTTTACTGACTTCTCTTCTTTCGTCAACTTGTCATCTGATTCCCAAAACTTTAATATTTTCTTATTCATCAATAAGGTTGATCCTTTATACATGCCTTTTGATGATATTAGGCCTAGCAAAACTCTAACTTGCTTCTTCTAAACCTTCCTTGACTGCTTGAAAGATCTGTTCTCCTGATAAATTTGAAGTATCTAGTGTTTCGATGGCTATCGAATCCCTTGCTTCATATAATGGAGCTTCAATATTGTGTGCATTAGCTTTGAATGGGTTTCGATCAGCCAAACATATCTCCATCTCCTTCTGACCTTCATCATCTTCTTGTCTCAAGAAGATCAAAGCTTGGTGTAGGGAGGATGGGACACATCCATTCGAATGTATCCAGTCTCGACCTAAAAGCATGTTATAATTGGACGATGAATTCACTACAAAAAATGTAGTAATCATCTTTCTTTTTTCAATGCTTATCAACAATGCTAGAACACCATGCGTAGATGAGGTCCCTCCAGCGAAATTACTTACTGTAACTTCGGTGGCAATCAAATCTTTGACATTTTTCTCAAAAAACTTCAACATTCTCGACGGCAATATATTAACTACTACTCCATTATCTACGAGTACCTTGTTAACCATCTTTTCGTTAACTACTGCTGTCACATATAAAGGTCTCAAATGCCTCATCAATGTCATCTTAGGAGTTTGCATTACTACCTGCGATTCTCTGGCTGTATTTTTTTGAACTTCCAATGATCGTGACAGAGGCACTTTCACCTGAACTTTAACAGCTGCTTCAGAACAATCTTCGACGTCCCCGTCGAGACCAGCAGGTTGATTTGGTTTTTCTCAAAACTTCTTTGGTAGAATAAGCATCATATTGCAATCCACGTTGATGTAACTTATCCAAATTGAATTGCCTCTAGTCTCTTCCCAAAATCACCTGAATCTGATCCATTCGAACTTTGGTATTTGTCTTGATCCTTAACTGGGTCCTCCTCCATGTATGATGCTTTACTTGATTCATCCTCTAACATGAGTAGTTTCTTGACTTCTTCCAGCTTCCTTGCCAAGGCAGCCTTCAAAGTTGACTTTTGCCCCCAGTTTGCTCATCTGACTGACTTTTACCTTCCTATTTAGTTGACTTCAGTCCTTCCCTTGTCCATACCATGTTTGGTGCATTTCGCCGAGGAGACGGTGGACTCCTAGGATAATCTAGATGCACATCTGGTAAAATTATATTAGCAAACCTTCGTTGTAGTCTGCGTTTTTGGAATGTAGTAGCCGGCACATACCATCTTTCATGAGAAGGGAATTTAGGATGTCTCAATCTATCCCATCGATCAATAGGGGAAACAGGGGTCTCATCATTCTTCTTTGAGGTTCTTGAAAATGTCTTCCTTGTTGATTTTTGAAAGGGACCTCTCCTCGAAATCCTTGCTAAGGCGCTGGTGCAGCTTTATCGTGTGGCCAATTAGTTGGCCGTTTTCTATAGTGCTTCATGTCTTGAGTTGCTAGCTAACATGGGACTACTGGGTTTTCATTCAATAGAAATGGTCCATCATTTGGGCCATACATCTCAACTTCGCAAGGATAAAAAATATCAGGGTCTGGACCCTCATTAATTAATTTAGCCCTGACATAAATCTGTAAATCGCCTCCACCCATTGTGTTGAAGCGTAGTAGTGCCTCTGAGAAGCAAGTTTTCATTTCTTTTTTAGCTATCTCTATCTCGGCTTCTTGAACAGCTTTTTGACATCGAATACAAATGAACTTATGTCCTGCAGCATCTTATATTGTAGCCTTTCCTTTCCCTTTATCTGTTTTGGCAATATCCATCTTGGTAATTTCTTCCCGAGTAATAACACTTGGTAATTTCCTCACAACCTTTCCAAGGTCGGCTGAAATCATGTTAATATTGAGTATGTCAGGAAATGGATCACTATCGATTTCCATGATCTCCTTTCCTTTAGCATATTGTAGCATTCTTTTTTGAATTAGATCCTGTATAGCATTTCGAAATATGATGCAGTTATTAGTGGAATGTCTAAAGGAGTTGTGCCATTTACAGTACTCTTTTCCCTTCCTTTATCTTTCAGGTGGGATTGAATGATCACTTGTTAAAGTGATGAACCTTTGCTTCACTAACTCATCGAACAGTTCATCTGCCTTAGATAGGTTAAATGAATACTGTCGTAGAGTCGAAAGCTGGTTCCTTTTGTTTAATTGTGTAGAGGGTAGATATAATGGTTTTTTAATTTTTTGCAAAGTATCACATACAATTGGAGTTTTTCCAATTACTTGCGCTACATCTATTTCTACATCTCCTTCGACCTCTTGATAATAGGTCCCAAGAGAAGTTAATTTTTGATGCATTTCTTCTTTTAGTAAGCCTTCGTATCTAGTGGCTCTTGAGGCTAACTCAAACAAATCTTTAAACTCCATCCCTTCGAACTTCTTTCTTAATTCGAGGTCCAAACCATTCTGGGCTAGTCTTACTAATTCAGTTTCTGGTAAAACAACATGACATCTATTTCTCATTCTTTTGAATTTACTAAGAAATTGGTTAGCAGTTTCTGTCGAATGTTGTTTCAATTGGGCTAAATCTGCCATAGTTACTTCAGGTTCAGTCCTAAAGAACTAAGCATGGAACTGATCTTCCATCTCTTGCCAATTCTGGATTGAATTCGCTGGTAGATTAATAAACCAGGTGAATTCAACTTTAGTCAAAGAATGTGGAAATGATTTCATCTTAAGGAAATCATTATTTCATACTTCTCCACATTGCAAAGTAAATCTATCTATATGCTCAATGGTCGATTGGTTTTCTTCTCCTAAAAACAAAGTGAATTCAGGAATTTTATAATTTCTCGAAAAACCCATATTGTCCACCTAATATGGACAAGGTTTTTGAAACATGGATTTTTTAGCCCTTCGAGGGGCTGGTCTGTAGAGGTCTTGCATAATTTCTATGATTTGGTCTCTATTAGCTATGAATTGTTGACCCATCATGGGGTTAACGTTCATAGGTTGACCCATCAGTGGGTTAACATTAATGGGTTGTTCGACCTGTGGTGAAAAAGGTTGATCAACTCTAAAAGGATCCACGACTGGTGGATGAGGATATGCAGGTTCTAGAATAGGTGGTGATAAATAGTTCCCTATTGAAGGTTTGCTGACATTTGAAGGTCGATGACCTCGTGGTCCTGACCCTTGAGGGTTTCTTGGTTCATAAACAGGATTACAAAGTGATTCATGTCCTTGAGAAACTCTAGGTTCGTAAGTAGGATTATAACATACCTGTTGTTGAGAATGAGTATAGGTGGGACCTATCGATAGTCCCTAATTCTCCACATGTGTTCTTGTCAAAGACATGCTGACATTAGCTGCCTCATTAGACATGGAATTTGTAGACACAAGAACTTCAGTACCAATAATAACTTTCTTCATTGCCATCACGAATTCTTGTTCCTATGCATTCGAGTTACTGAATACCTCAAATATTTTATCTCTCTCGTACAGAAAGCCTTTCCAGGCTTTTTGACTGGCTATTCTGACCATTTAATTGGTCTATCTCATTCACTGTATTTGCCTCATTAGTAACTTCTGTAGGAGTTACGTCTTCTTGCACTGCCTTGTCTTTGCGAGTCTGAACCATCTTGCTTTCTAACTTAGTAAGAGTCCCACCGGACGTGCCAAAAATTTGTTTACCAACAAAAAATTTGTTTACCAACCAAAAATTTGTTTACCAAAAATAAATTGATCTCTTTCGACGAGAGAAAATTCTTTGAGATAATCAAGCGATTGCGTGCAAGGTCCTTTTTTTGTATTTCAGGACTTCGCTAGAAAGTAACAATGGATGAAAATGAAAGTAATAAAAGAATTTTATTACTTCGATGGGGTTACAATTGAGCACTGAGATTACAAGCTAAGTTACAAACTATTCATATCAACTATCGAAAGGAAATTGCTAAGGAAATTACAAAAAAATGAAACAAAGATAAAAATAAAAAGGATAGGCAGGTTTGCCGATTTGTGTGAAGGTCTTTTCAAAATACCCATTCTTGGTCTTTTATAGACGACTCTGATAACCGCCCATAATTGCCTTTTAGAACCGTCTCAATCATAGGCCATTTTTATAGATTATGGATCCACTCTGTAAGTGGGTAGTTATGATCTGTCCTCAGGATCAGTAACTGCTGGTCTTTGGAAATGAGTGCCTTCTATTCTAACATCTGTTTCTTCACAGAAGTTGACACCTGTCCCTCGGTAGAGGTCGTGTTTTGTGACACCTGTCCCTCGGTAGAGGTCGTGTTTTGTGACACCTATCTAATATCAATAATGGCTCCTTCAATTTCGATAAGAGATGATGAAATGAATAATCAATTAATACAAATGTTAACAAAAAATTGAAAATATCGATGAGCCTTTCTCTTAAGCCCTCATATTTTTTTACCATCGATGAAACATTTATTGGCCATTTATTTCCTGGCACGTGCAATCTTTTATCGATGAGCCTTTCTCTTAAGCCCTCACCTCATGTCTAAAGCATTTGTCCTATTCACATTGACCTCATATTCAACGGGTCATTTATCCTCATCGAAGGGATTTAGGATAAACATGGTGTAAACAATACTAATAGAAATAAAATAAACTTTTATAATCCATTTTCTTATAATATTAAGAAAAATTATATTTTTCTATATTAATATAAAATCAAACTTTTCATCTATTTTCTTATCAAAATAAGAAGAATTATATTTTGCTATTTTAATAGAAAAATCAATCTTTGAACTTTTTTTTTATAAAAATAGGAAATACTATATTTTTCTATAATAACAGAAAAATCAAAATATTCAACCTATTTCGTGATCATATTAAGAAACATTATATTTTCTACTATTAATAGAAAAATTAAACTTTTAATCAATCTTCATATAATATTAAGATAAATTGTATTTTTTTTAATAATAGAAAAATCAAAATTTCTATCTATTTTCTTATATTATTAAGAAGCACTTTATGTTTCTTTATTTATAGAAAAATCAAACTTCAAACTTATTTTCTTATAATATTAAGAAAAACTATATTTTTCTATATTAATACAAAAATCAATCTATTATCTTATAATATTAAGAAAATCTATATCTTTCTATATTAATAGAAAAAAATTATAAATTTCTAACCCATTTTCTTGTAAAAATAAGAAAAACTATATTTTTCTATATTAATAGAAAAACAACCAACTCTCTAAACAATTCTGTCACGCCTCCGACTCAGAGGCATGAGATCCTCACTTGAGAACTCATTATTTCTTATCAGAAATTAAGTTCAAGGGAATATTATAATTTTTGGAAAATATACTTAGATTATTTTGGAGTTTATACGAACTCAAATCTAAGGCTTTTCTTTTAAATAAGCTCCAACCCTAAAGTGAAGTTCAAGAAGAGGATTTTTGTCGCTTGTTTTAGAATATTAGATAATCACGTGGGGTTCACGTTTCTCAGGTCGAGGGCGTGACAAATTCTCTTATAAAAATTAAAAAAAAAATCCCTTTGGATGAAATGATATTGTTGAGAAATGGTGAAATTGAAGCTAACTTAGAATTTTGAATTGTGATTTAAACCACGAGAATATTATCTTTTCCATATGTGGGAGAAATATGTATAAATTGAGAATTTTTCATAGAATCATATTGGTTACGAAAATTGTATAATTTCATGGTGATTGTTGAGAATTAGATTTGTGACCATGTACTGCATGCATGAGGTGTATAGGTAAAAACCATGAGTAATGGTTGAGGGACCAATATTATTGAGATAATATATATATATATATATATATATATAAAAGATTCTTGGAATTAATGTGGGCTCGACTAGCTCCTCAGTGAAAGATCAGAACTTGCGCAAAAGTGGATGTCTTGCTCCCTTAGGTTAATCCCTGAAAAGGTGGTGGAGCTGCCCTGATCATTCGGTGTGATTGAAAAGGTGACAATTTGTGTGGTGATATGTTATTTACCAATATGTTATCGATGGGGTTATGGAATTATGGTTGGTGATTAAATTATGAGGAAAACTTGGAGCTTTTGGGTTGGGTTTGTGTTATAGAATTGAATTGTTCATTGCAAATCGAACATGATTCATCTAGATTATTTAGAATCCTATTGAGTCTTGATTCATATTGTTTAAATTCATTTTCTTTAGGTGGTGATGATGAGATTATGGTCAAATTTGGATATGCTATCGGTAATCTTAAATGCTCTACACGTATGAGTCTTCCACTCGGAGATTGGGCCCAAGAGTGTTTAGGTTCTTCTTGACACGAAACTATATTCTCGGGTCTTTGAGCTGAAAGAACTTGTGTAAATTGGATAATTCGTCAGTCGAGGTCTAAACTCGGAACAACCCATGTTCGGCAGCAGGATAGGAAAAATGAAAACTATCCTAAATGGGGTGCTAACTATACAGACAAAAACATCCATATAAAGAAAATTACATAATCCTAAAAGATTTATTGATCCTAAAATAAGGGGTTTAAGAAACTATATGCAACAGGAGAAGGCTGGTAGGTTTTCACTCAGTGTACCTTTCGAATAGAGTAAAAAATATACCTCCTGATGCGAGGAATGATGTAAGGCATGGTCAAATAGTACACAATAACTCTTTTTGCCACATCTATGGGAGCATGTGACCAGAAAGCTTGTTGGCTTCCCCGTCATAGTCCCGAGATAGTAAACTGATCGAGGTATCATGTAGGCAGAATGTGGGTTTTGAGAACCAAGCATGCAAATATGTACAACACAAATGCGAATACCAATGAAAGTTTACAACAAGAACCATTGACATTTCAAGTTAAGCCCTCTTGAGATATTTTTTTTTAAAAAAAAAATCGGTCCCCAGCGAGTTGCCAGAAAAACCTGCGGGCATTTTCCCTGAGTGCATTCAAGAAAAATAAAATGGTTGTGCCGAATATCTATTAGTTTTAGAAAAATGCTCTTTTTAAAAAAAAAATAAACATCTAAGATATCCAAACACATTTTAAAAAAATAGAGTCACCATTTGATTTTTGAGAAAAACTAAGAAAACAAAAAGAAAGCTATAGGTCTTTTAAAATGTAACAAGAGAAAAAGAAGGTTCATGGGCTAAGGTACGAAAAGAGAAGGTGTTAGGCACCATTTTCACCCAACCGTAAGATTGGCCTCTACTTTGTCAATGTTGATTCTTATTTTAAACTTTTTAAAAGTAACATATACATAATTGGAGGTTAAAGAGAGTTCATACAAAAACAAACAAGAAAGAAAAATCCTAACTACAATCATAAGGGGTCATGCAACTTGGTTATCATTTCTAAACATGTCACACATATTGTTTTAGCAAAACAAAGCGAAAAACATGCAATGAAAGCTCAAATAGAACAAGAAATGCCTGAGGGTCATACAATAAAGTTTATGTCTCTAGCATACTGTTTTCAGATTATACAAAAGTAACAGGGGAGATTCAAACACTGTTTTAAGCTACTGGATATACAAAAAACTCACGGCCGTAGTAACCAATGTTGCGGTCTTGACAAAATAAGTCACAAAACTGGCGGCCATAACGAAATACATGGGAACCGAAAGAAAAAGAGATGCAAAAGGTCACGGCCGTAACAAAAAAAGTTGCGGTTAGGGTATTTTTGAGGTCTAAAGGGGTCTTCAACATGCAAAGTCCAAAAGGACTCAAGGGGATAGGCTGTACAAAATAGGAACCATAACCCACTTCATCAAGGTTAGATTTGCTATTTGTTATCCCAACAGCAACATAAGTCTCGAGATAGGATATACAAAACATTAAAAATAGATAACAGAAGACTTTAAATATAGTTTTCATGCTGTTGGTCTTACTCAAAGATCGCGCCTGTAGCAACAGAATATTGCGACTGTGACAAAAATAAAAAGAAATGTAGTAGCCAAAAATAAATAAGTAGCAGCCGTAATAATATGGTCAAAATAACTCCCGACCGTGACAACTAAGAGTTGTGGCTATTAGGTTTTTGAAATCACAGAGGCATTTTTATGTGTCCAGTGTGCCAGTAAATACGAAAATGGATTGAAATATGCTATTCTACACATTACAAAGAGTTATAGACATACTATTTTTAATGATAGCTCACATGAACATGCTTGATAAAAATAGAAATAATGAATGGAAACCTTAACCGTGACACCCTTGGAAGAGAGAAGATTAGGGTTTAAAGAAATGTCACGATTTTTCTAAGGTTACCTCGTGTAGACAATTGCCTCGGTCGTTCTCTCGGATTTTAGCTGAACAAAACTCTTTTAGTTAAAAAGAAGAAGAAAAGTATTTAAAATACCCTGAAAGCTAATTTGACACAAAAAAGTAATTAATATGTGTGACTTAATTTTCTAGAATTAAAATTTTATTTTAGAATTAATCTCTTAGAATGTAAAAATATTAGAATTATCCAAAACTGCTAAAGTTATACAGAAATTCTTATTCATAACTATTTAGATCATATTATTTATTGTAGAGAGGGATTAAAAGAGAATGTTAAGATGAGTTATAGGAGTTCCTACCTCAATAGTCTTGATCAATAAACATGGACTTAAGCTTTAGCTCAAACTTTTCTCTTTCTTCTTTTTCCTTCTTCTTCTTTCTTTCTTATTCTTCTTCTTATTCTTTGGGACACTCTCTCTAGACTCTCCCCTCTTTGGCTGAAATATATGAAGAAAAATGGGTGGGAATGGCCTTCTATTTATAGGCATGAGGAAGAATTTATTGTGTAATTTTCTAGGGTTTGTTTGGTAATGAATTAGAATAGGTTAGGAATTAATTTCATAATTATACCCTTGTAGGTTGATGTGTTCTTAATAGATGAATTATGAAGAGTTGGCAAGATTTTAGTTGAATAAAACTCTTTTAGTTAAAAAGAAGTAAAAAATTGTTAAAAATACCCGGGATGATAATTTGACACAAAAAGTGATTATTATGTGTAACATACTTAATTTTCTAGAATTAAGATTTTATTTTAGAATTAATTTCGTAGAATGTAAAATTATTAACACTATCCAAAATTAATAAATTTATACAGAAAAAATTCCAATACAGTATAAAAATGCATGTTCCCAAGAGAAATCTTCAAGATATGTTAAAAGTACAACTTTTTTACTCTTTGGCACATTTTCCTAGGTTGGCCGGCCACATGGTTCTACCTTTTTTCTAATAATTGATTTTTGTATTTAATAATTATTGAATTTAAAGTTTTGGGCCAAAAAATTAAATTTGGGGGCTTTTTTTTTTTAATTTTTAAGTTGGGCTTAACCCATGGGCTTTCTTTTTATTTTTCTTGGGCCTAATTTACTAATTGGGCATTTAATTTAAGTTTGGCTATAATATTTTCTTGGGCTTTTATTTTAGCTTTTGGGCCTTGTTGAAGTTTTACGCTTCGTTGGAGTTTTAGTCCTTAATTCTTGTTGGGCCTAGGGTTGGATATTTCCATGGTTGTCTGTTGGGCCTTCGGTGATTTCTTAGGCTAATTCCTAATTAATCTTGGACTAATCCCTAATAAATCTTGAGCTTATCTTGAGTTTTAGGTTCAATCTCTAAGAAATCGTAACAACTTATCTCGAATTAGGGTTTTTAGCGTACGTGTGACTTTGAGAACTACTATTAGAGTTTTATGATTTTTCTGTTCGCGTTGAAAATCTACTATTAAGGTTCTTAATCTGTATTTGAAAATACGGGTCCTTACATCCTATCCTCCATAAACAAAATTTCGTCCCTAAAATTAAAAACGTACCTCAATTCTCAAACAGTTGAGGATGATTTGTGCGAATGGTATCTTCTCTTTCTCACGTTAATTCTTCAACTCTTCAATGTCGCAAAAGAACATGTACTAATTTGATAGTCTTCCCTTGTAAGTTCTTCTCCCATCTATCTAGAATCTTTACTGACCTCTCTTCAAATGAAATATCCTCGTCTATCTTGAGCTCCTTTTAATTCAAAATGGTAGCCGGGTGCGCCATGTATTTTCTCAGAAGAGAAACATGAAAAACATTGTGTACTCCAGTGAGCTGCAGTGGTAGTGCTAGACGATAGGCTACTTCTCTAATCTTTTGAAATATTTCGAAGAGTTCGATATAGCGAGGCGATAGTTTTCCTCTCTTCCCAAAATGTATGACTCCTCTTCGAGGTCGTACCTTCAAGAAGACATGATCTCTGACTTCAAAAGTTAGCGGTTTTGTTCTTGCATAGCTCTTATGTCGGCTTTGTGCCATTATTAATCTCTCCCAAATGAGCTATACCTTCTTTGTCGTCTCTTGTACGATCTCCAGTCCAAGAAGACTTTCTTCTCCAATGTCAGTCCAATAAACGGGTGAATAACAAGGTCAACTGTAAAGTGCCTCGTAGGGTGCCATGCCAATACTCGCTTGATAACTGTTGTTGTAGGCAAATTCTACCAGCGACAAGTGCTTTTCCCAGTTTTCTTTGAAATCCATGACACAGGCTCATAGCATAACCTCTAAGACTTAGATAGTACGTTTTAATTGTCCATTAGTCTAAGGATGGAAGGCAGTACTGAAACGCAGGTTGGTGCTAAGAGATTTTTGTAAACTTCCCCAAAATTGTGAAGTGAATTGGGGATCGCGATCTAATACGATCGAAACAGGTACTCCTTGTAAGCGTAAGATCTTTTAAATGTACTGTCGGCTCAGGGCATCGAGTGTGGCCATGATTCCTATAGTAGAAAGTGCGCGAACTTAGTTAATTGGTCCACCACGACCCAGTTACCATCATGTCCATGTGAGGATCTTGGAAACCTGGTGACGAAGTCCATAGTTATATGTTCCCACTTCCATTCAGGTATACACAAAGGTTGTAGTCTTCCTCCTGGCCTTTGATGTTTTTCTTTGACTTGTTGATAGGTGAGACATCTTGCAACAAAAGATGCAACATCACTCTTCATCCCGCTCCACTAATATTGACGCTTAAGATCTTGGTACATCTTGTTCCTCCCCAGATGTATAGTGAAATTGGATTGATGGAAGTCTTTAAGGACATCCTCTTGTAGATCTTCAATGTTTGGTACAAAAATTTGTTTTGAGAATTGTAGACTTCCGTTTGAAAGAATGTTCTAGTCAGTTGGTTCGTCGATTCCAGTGTATCGTGCCTTGAGATAACTTGTCTCTTAATCTGTGGCTTGAGCTTTTACGATCTTGTTGAGTAGTGTAGGTGCAGCTATAACAGCGAATAGATATGCTCCTTCGTCGCTCTCTATCAGCCTCAGATGAAATTCATTTAAGGCATCCATCATTTTCCATTTCCTTAAGGCTAGACTAGCTACTAGAGTGTTAGACTTTAGATTGAGGGCATCTGCTACTACATTCGCTTTTCTCGGATAATATGACAAGGTAAAATGATAGTCTTCTAGGTATTCCATCCAATGCCTTTGTCGCATATTCAGCTCCTTTTAGGTGAAAAGGTGCTTCAGGCTTTTATGAATTCTTCTCATATAGATAGTGTCGCTATTGCTTTGAAGAAAAAACTATAGCTGCTAGCTCTAAGTTGTGCATGGGGTAGTTTCTTTCGTGATTCTTTAGTTTCCTAGAACCGTAGGCTACGACCTTTCCTTCCTGTATTGACACACATCCAAGGCTTTCCTTCGAAGCATCATAGTATACTGTGTACCCTTCATCTCTTTCAGGGATGATTAATATAGGGGCACTCGTCAATCTTTTTTAAGTTCTTGGAAAAAGCCTTCGCATTTCTCCGGCCATATATACTTTACTCCTTTCTTGGTCAGATGGGTCATAGGTTTTGCCAACCTAGAAAAATCTTGGATAAATCTTCTGTAGTATCTAGCTACACCGAGAAAACTTCTGATCTCAAATACTAACTTAGGCTGCTTCTACTCCAATACAACTTCTACCTTGGTTAGGTCTACAACTACTTCGTTTTTAGAGACCATGTGTCCTAAGAATTACACTTCCTTAAACCAAAACTCACATTTGCTAGCGTTTTCATACAACTGATTTTCCCATAGAGCTTGTAAGACTATTCTCAGATGCCGTTCACAAAAGATGAGTAAATCAGAATGTCATCGATAAAGACCACTATGAACAGATCGAGGTATGGTGTGAATATCTTGTTCATCAGGCTCATGAATACCGTAGGTGCATTAGTTAATCCAAAAGCCATTACTATGAATTCATAATGATCGTAACGAGAGCAAAAAGCTATCTTCTGTATGTCCTCGTCCTTAACTCTTAATTGGTGATAACCTGATTTTAAATCATTCTTTGAGAAAAATCTTGAACCTCATAGTTGGTTGAACATTTCATCAATCCTTAGAAGTGGATAACGGTTCTTGATCGTGACTTGGTTGAGTCGACGGTAGTCTATGCACATTCTCAATGATCCGTCCTTCTTCTTAACAAACAGTGCTGGTGATCCCCATGGTGAAGTGCTAGGTCGAGTAAAGCCTTTGTCTTGGAGTTCTTCCTATTATGTCTTTAATTCGTTTAATTTGGTTCGTGCCATTCTATGGGGTCGCATAGAGATCGGAGTAGTTCCTGGTTGTAAATCGATGGTGAAATTTATATTTCTTCGTGGGGGTAACCCTGGTAATTTGGCTGGGAATACATCGGCAAACTCATAGACTACTCTTGCTAGTTCTGTTTTGAACTAAAATTCATCATTCAAAGTTAAAGCTGCAAGCCAGCCATTCCTTACCTTTTGCCGAGGTCTTGTAAAATCTTCTTAGGAAAGAACACAAGATCTATCCCCCTTAAAAGAAAAACGTGTCCCGTCCAAGGTATATGTGGTGATTTCTTAAGATAACAATCTATAATAGCTCGATGGCTAGATAGCCAGTCCATGCTGAGTATGATATCAAAATTAGTAGTCTTGATTACTGTCACGCCCCAAAATTCAGGGTCACGCGAAAAAGTCCATCAACACCATTTAATAAAAGAGATAAGTTTCATTTACAATCTTCCATCAAAATAGTACAACTTTTGGAATAAAAACAAATACCCCTGGCTTATCTCTCAATCCAAACCGTACAAGCATAATGTAAATCACCTCAAGGCGTACAACAAATAATTTTTACAAAAAGGAAAACTAAACAATAGTCTTCCGCCACCTCAGGTAGCTCTAGATCATCGCCTCATGATCATGCACATCATCACCTAAAATCGTTTTTACAAAAATTCCACCACGTGAGTCGAAGCCCAATAGGAAAAGACTATGATGCAATAATACAGGCTATGCAATTACAGAACATAGAGTTTCAAAGAGTTTTTACCACACTAAAACCCTCAAGACATCTATCAATGCCCAAAAAAATTGAATAACGTATACCACAAGGTCATATGCATGTTGTATTCTTTTACGGTCTTTCATCGTGGGATGATACGAACCCAATATGTAACTCTTGGCAGTCTTTCACCGTAGGAAATTATACATGCCCCAACTATGTAATTCTTAGCGGTCTTTCACCGCATGACATTATACATGCCCCAACTATGCAATACGCCGTATGATTCCCAGATAAAAGTACGCACTTATCCATGTACTAAATATCAGCATACACATCACCATATTACTTTTAATAACCCTAAAAGATTTATTTATACCCACGAAACATATGAATTCAAGCTCAACTCCAAGAGTTAGCCTCAAACCTCTAACAAAAATCGATGGATCGAGATGATTCCAAAACCACCATTTTTCAAACCACCTTTTTGAAAACCAAACATCCACAAGTTCATATCATGAAAAATAACTGTGTAGAAAGCTCAAAACATGCTTTTATTCGTACAACAAGGTTTAAACATGAAGTATGACATTTAAGAGGTTTTCAACCGATAAAAAGGTGTGAAAATGCATATAACATCCTCAAACTACAATGCAGTCTAGAATCCAACCTCAAAAAGTGAAAAACTTGACGCTTCAATCCACGTGCAAAAATAAACTTCTTTGAAATGAGATTATGCCCGGATGAAAGCAGAGCCCACATCGTGGATAGCAAGAATCCACTAACAATTCGTCAAAAACCAAGCCCCAGGCCCACAAAAGTCTAGAGAGGAGGAAAAAATAAAACTTAACCTTGAAGAAAAGTTTTTCTAAATATCTAATCCAAGTTGGATATTTATAGCCTCATCCACGCCCAGAGGGTTAGTCGACTGGACCCTCAAGGTCATTCGACTGGAAATCTTCTGGAAAAGCATAAAACTCAGCACAACCAAGGGTCAGTCGACTGGACCCTCAAGGTCAGTCGACTAAAGACCTACTGGTGAGACATCAGTCGACTGGAAACACCCCCTCAGTCGACTAAAAACATTCTGGAAGTCTTCCAAGCATTCCAATGGCCAAGTCAGTTGACTGGACCTCATAGGTCAGTCGACTGGACGCTTATTCCCACTGAAAAACACCTCAACGGAACTTGAGAAGGCATAAAACACAAACGTACATGCTATTTTACATCATTAAAGAATAGATCATTTATCAATGGTGTACATACGTTGAAATGGAAACACGTTGAGCACGTATATATTTCATAAAAGGAAAAGACCCGAGATTTCGATGTCACAAGACTTGTATACTAGTTTTACCCGAACACTTTCCTCCTAAGGGTGATGCTACACTCATCGTAGCTTTCAAGGGTTCGTGTTTTAAACTTAATGAGGTAGCATAGGTAATTGATATAAAAGAATGCGAAGTGCCAGAATCAAATAAAACTTGTACCGAGGAATTTGAAAGTATGAGGGTACCTTGAATGATTGAGGGATCGCATCCTTCTTCCTCTTGAATTGCGAAGACTCTTGGGGCTATAGGCATCATGGTTATACCAAAATCTCTTGCTTATCCAAGCTTGGGTTGGGGCTGATAGGTAGGTCCTAATCTGTAATGCCCTATCTCCTGGGTACATTAAGACATATAGATACATACAAATAGGGTTATGCTAACATTTCATTCATAAATAATCTATTACATCATTTGAGTCTTGGAACGCTTGCAAAATACATAAGCATTACAGTTTCATAAGAAAATTACAAAATTACAAAAGAACGTCCTGAAACTATAAAGAAAGAAACAAAAAAATGATAAGGCTCCTCATCTAGGCCTCATCGGGGTCTTCCTGCTCCGGGAACTCACTTTGGTCAAAATACTCCTCCTCGTAAACTACTCCATCTTTTTCACTTATGGCACGAAGCCATGAGCTAAAGCCCAGAAGAAAAACTCTCCAAACCCACTAGCCAAACTCACTGCACAAAATCACCAAAATGCATTCCATGTAACACTTAATGTATTTATATATATCAAGGAGACATGCAATTTGAAAGATATAATAGCAGTAAGCAGGTAAGTATAAAACAACTAATTATGCATGTAATGATGAGTGAAATGCAAATGCATATGCCCAACCCAACTATAAATCAACCAATCGAATTTTGAATGGTATCATTACGTTCCTGTACACTAGGTTCCTATATGCCAACATTCCCGATCACGGTGGCATATAGCGGCCGTTCGACTCCAAACGTGGCACAGCTCAAGACGTACATAGTCCATTGTTATCGTACCCAACACAAGAATCTGAATGGCACCATTACGTTATTGTACGTTACGTTCCCATACGCCAAGTTCCCGATCATAGCAGCGTATAGTGGCTATTCGACTGAAGAAGTGACATGGCTCAAGACGTACATGGTCCATCATTAACACCCCCATCAACAAGGATTTATTGACCAAAATAAAAGGGTCTACCTTTCCCCACATCGACCATGTTCAAGATACAACTCAAAGTGTATGAGGGATAACCCACAAGATGTCTCTAGTACCACAATCATAATACTCATGGTATAACAACTTATATTCTGAAGTACAACTAACAATGAAACGATGTGCAACTAAGCATGGCAAGATATATAACTCAACATAGCATGAGGTACAAGCATTTGAAGCATAGGGTATAACATTTAAAAGCAAGGTTCTAATTTCACGGCAATCTCATTTTTCATCATATATTGACATTAAATCATTATTCACATATTTTCAATCAAATTAATCATATAAGTCATTTCAAACACCAAGAGTATGCTCACCATACACTAAACACTTAATTAATCAATTTTCAACTACTTAATTGTAAATTGTAGCAACATTTTGAAGCACTTAGACTTTGACTTAGCTTCTGAGTGTTGGTCATAAATTAGATAAAAATATTTTCTACAACTTTCATGAAAACTTTGTCTAAATCCTAAAGTAACTAGGTGATTTGGCCTTCGCAAGCGAAAATGGTTCAGCAACACTTAGAAATTTACTCAAAAATGGGTCTCATGTGGTCACGGGTTTGGGGCATCAAAATAGGTCATTTCAAGCTCAATTTTGGATATATTTTAGTTCAAGATATCCTCTACAATTCTCATGAAGAGTGTTCGGAGTGGTTCTTAAAAAAATATTGGAGAAATAATTTGATTAAAAAATGTGTCAAAACAATGTCATAACACTCAGTAGAGGTGAACATTCAACATAAACTAGAGAGAGTTCAAAAATCATTTGAGGGACTAAACAAAGGCTAATGGACCAAATTTTTGGATCGCATCTATATTGAAATGTCTTTAACATTTTTCGTGAAGACCACTTTTGGAATAGGTCACTAAAAATAGACGTTTTGGGCTACACAAAAACATGTGATAGAAAGCCATTTTTATCACTAAACATGAACAGAGAGCTTAAGAGGTCTTTTGACCATTCAAATATCAACCTAAGAGGCTCATTGTTTGTGGGTACCTATATGACCATGTTGGCTACAACTTTCATGAAGACACATAAGCTCAGTTCATGTTTGGAAATATGGTTTTTAGCTCTGCAACACAGACTTGTATGAAAATAACATGTTTTGGTAGAAAAGCCACATCTCGCATTTTATGCATTCAAATCAGTTCAAACTAATTTTAGATGAAAGATAACACAATAATCTAAGTTTGGACAATAAAACAATAATAAATATATTAAAATAACCGTAGGCAATTAAGTCAATTTAAACTATTTTGACAAGATGTGTCATTTTGGTTTTATTAGGTGTGTAAAAATTTCAATAATAATTTATTGGCTTTTGTTGGCTTAAAATATTATATTAGTATTAATATTAATTAGTTGAATATTTTTGGGTCATAATGATATTTAATTTCAGCTTTTTAGCACACTTCCCTAGGTATGGCCGGCCCTAGAAGAGCATTTTGGTTATTTTGTTAGCTATTTTGTCTTTTACTTGTTATTTTAATTTGAATATTTAATTTAGAGTATCTAAGTGTCAAATTTTGAATTTTAAAGACTTTCTTGTATCTTAGGGGCAAAATGATAATTTTATCCTTTTTATGAGATTTTATAATTTTAAATTAATATTTTATGATAATTAATTAATTTTAGGATGTGCGGGCGTTTTGTTCATTCGTGGGATGCACCAACTATCTACTATTTTTAAAAAAATGTTCTTTTCTTTTGAAAAAAAGAAAATTCGAGATATCTGAGAGCGCTTTTTAGAAAAATAGCGTCGCCACTTGATTTTTGAAAAAAAACAAGAAAAACAAAAATAAGGTTGCGGGTCTTTTAAAAACATAACTAGAGAAAAAGAGGGTTCGGGACTAAGATATGAAAAGGTAAGATGTTAGACACACTTTTCGCCCAATCGTAAGATTGGCCTCTACTTTGTCAATATTAGTCTTTTTTGTAAACTTTTAAAAGGTAACATATACAGAATGGGAGGTTAAAGAAAGTTCAAACAAAAGCAAGTAAAGAAACAAAATCTTAACTACGATCCAAGGGTCATGTAACTTGGTTATTATTTCTAGATATGCCACACGTATCGTTTGAGCAAAGTAAAAAAAAAAAACATGCGAAGAAGTATTGAAACAAATAAATAAAGGTCTAAAGGTCATGCAACAATGTTACTATCCCTATCATGCTATGAACAAACTATACAAAATAAACAGAAATGATTTGCACACTTTGTTGAGCTCGCTGTCACACCCCAAACTCCGAGCCACATGAAACACCCATAAATAACCAACCACAACACCTAGCCCGAGAATACCCTCTTAGATAAAACATACATGCATTGTATATAAACGCCAAACGACTTACATTACAAGGCTTCAACGCCGAGAAACATGTATTAAGCATACACAATACAGAAAGAAACAAAAAAGGAAGATATAACTCTTTCGCTCCCAACCAGCAAACCCGAATTAGCGCGCGTGATCGGTACCTGAAAATATT
The DNA here is from genome assembly GCA_034768845.1 of Heliamphora exappendiculata. Lineage (NCBI taxonomy): Eukaryota > Viridiplantae > Streptophyta > Magnoliopsida > Ericales > Sarraceniaceae > Heliamphora > Heliamphora exappendiculata. The sequence continues at coordinate 53,255 of JAOTRH010325145.1, forward strand.
TTAACCCACACCGTGAGCTAAGGCTCAGTAGAAACTAGACGAGCATGCAATATAAACAAAACATACTAGGAAATCGAAGTGCAATTTTAGACTCTCTTTTAAGCCTTTAAAATAATTTTCACATGCAAGGAAAAGCGAGGATACAAACCATGTTTTGACTCGCACACAGGAGCCTAGAAACCAGTTGACAAAGGGTTTTTAGATCGCGATTCACACGACTCTTAAAAATAATTTGAAAATTGGTCTATCCATCCTGTAATGCAGTTCATGTAAGCCATGTAACTTATCAGACTGAACCTGAGGGACCACTGCCCCAACAAACGCGTCTTCTCGACCTCAAGCCGAAGGAACGCCGCCCTAACACATCCGTCTTCTCGGCCTTTTGCCGAGGGACCGCCGCCCTAATACATCTTCTCGGCCTCAAGCTGAGGGACTGCCTCCCGAACACACACCAAGTTAACCAGGGTTAACATCTACTTGGTCACACATTCATCTCACCCATTTCATACACATATGCAAACCTAAACCAGGATTTAAAGCATAAAACCATGTATCAACACAACGTTCCACAACCCATGTCACATACCCTAAAAACTCTAGGTTTTAAAGCATAAATCACGTTACACATATCGACAACAAGCCATGTATAACTCCCCTATTTGTATATAAATAAACAGTTATAAAGCACATAACAATATATAACCACACACCACGACTAACCGAACCCCAAAAAAGAATCCACAAGTATTTGAACTGACTAATTTCCATAAATTAAGCAATTGAATACCATAAGACGCCAATCAAAAATGAAAACCCAACCACCGAACCACCAAACAACAAAACACTAACAAACTCTTAAGGCCCTAACACGACCAAAACGGACTCACACATGTCCAACACATGCCCACAATGCCTCCAAATGCCCAACACAACCCACAACGCCCCCAAGTGCCCAACATGAACCCATGATGCCCCATGAAAAAAGAAACTTGATCAAGAGGGCCAACAAGGATGAACAATAACCTTTTCCCAAACATTTGGCCAAAAATGGGTGAAAATGGTATGAAAATTCTGACATACCCTCACTATTTTGATCATAAATTTTTTTACAACATTAATTTTAAAGTGAGAGAGGTATCATTGGAAAGAAGACTTATAGGGCTTCAATTTGAACACAAAACTGACCCAATTTTGTCTCCAGATGAGGGAGATATGATCAAAAGAAAAAGACCAAAAAATAGCCATGCAGACCCAGCGCTCGCTAGGCGCTCGCAGAGTGCTTGAGCGCCTCACCACCAGAATGCAGCGCTTGCTGGGCACCCGTTCAGCGCTTGAGCGCCCTGCTACCCAGAACAGCCTAGATTTCCCTGTTCTTGGTGTTCTAAGCCCCGAAACCTCTTAAACACCCACAAATCGCCATCTCAACCACAAATTTAAGTCTCCAAACACCTTCTCGACATGCTCGAACGTGCCTACACCTGAGCCAAACACCAAAACCATGAAAGAAACTCTCGAAACATGATTTCATCCACCGAAATCGACATAAAACCAGTTTTTAACTAAAAAACCCAACTTTTACAGAAAATCAGATCTACAACAATCCGACCAGTAAAAATACACCCGATTACACATAGCACCCTTATAAAACATACAGGTCTAGAATCCTACCTTGGTGAGTCAAAAACTTGATGTCTCGATCCACGTGCAAAATTGAGCTTCATCGAAATAAAATTATATCCGGATGAACACGTAGCCCACCGTGCCAATGGCAAGAATTCGCTGTTGGATCATTGAAAACTGAGCCTCAGGCCCCCGAGAAGTTAGAGAGAAGGCAAAGAGAAAATGGAGGAAACTTCGTCGTTAAGTTTTGAAAATATCTAACTCTAGATATTTATATGTCTCCAAAATATCTTTTTTTTTGAATTTTCAAAATTGCACCATAATGGCCCACGGCCCCAGGAACCTACCCCGCATGCATATCTAAGCCCGATTATGCATCGAAAGTAATAAAAATATACTCAAACGAAAACACGTAACGCGCATCCGAAAACGCCAAAAAAGAAAATGGGTCAGGGCCTCGCAACTCTACCCCCTTAAAGAAATTTTACCCCCGAAATTCAACTCAAGGTCAAACAAACAACCCCGTTGATCAAAATCAACACAGGTACATGAGATGGTCAGCCAAAGAAAGTACTTCTGCTCGCTGAAGGCAGATTTTCATCATTCGGCACAACCGGTGCCCTAGAAGCTATGAGGGAATACGCTCGGGGCAATGCCATCCTGTCCTGTCTACCAGAACTCGGCGCTGTCGGCTATGGAAATGACTGAACTGATGTACTCCCACCTGCCATTAGGGAAGTTTGAACCGCAGGATGCTGCTATCGGTCCTACACATACAAACCCTCTGGTGTACCCGCTGCACTCGGTGCACTCTCTCTCTGGGGATAAATCCTACGGATATAGCCAGTCTGACCACATTCAGAGTAAATATGTGACTCCCTCCCCTGTGAACCCTGGGACTATCTCGGCTGTGGGCAATCCACCATACGATGTCTAGGCTGCCTACACCGGTAGCAAATCAACTCTCTCTGCTCTGACCTCCCAGATGAAGCCACTGATGGTGTTGGTGCTGCAAACTGCTGTGGGAACCCCGATGGGTGGTGAAAACTAGTACCAGAGGACCTCTGCCTCTTGATGGAACGCCTACCAGTCTATGCCTCTGTCCCACTCTACGGTGTCTTGGCCTCCCTAGAAGCCCAAATCTCAATCATGGTGTTATCCACCCTCGCTGTTGCCTCTACCAGCTCTATGAACACCCGAAGTCCCAGCGGAACCACACGCTCTCTGATCGCCGGCCTCAAGCCCCGCTCGAACCTCATCGACCTTAGCTCATCTATGCTCACCAACTCTGGAGAAAACTGGGACAAGCACGTAAACCTGGCCTCATACTGCATGACATCCATGGCCCACTGGGTAAGAGTGTAGAGCTCTTCCCTATATAAATCCCTCTGCGAAGCTGAAAAGTATATCTCCAAAAACACTCCTGTAAAAGCTGCCCAAGTAACCCCCGCAGTGGTCCTGGCATACTTCCACCACGCGTGAGCAGCACCCCTTAACTGAAAGGTAGCAAAAGATATCCGCAAGTCATCCTCCACAATCTCCAATGTGTCCAGGATCCGAGTCACCAACTCCATCCATTCCGTTGCCACAATAGGATCAGGATCCCCAGCAAAGGTAGGCGGATCCATGCGCCTGAACTCCCGCATCGCTACTGTAGCCCTCGCCTCAGGTACTCCCCCTCTCTCCCGACCAGTCTCACCTCTAACGGTCTCAACTAACTAGCCGATGGAACCCATCAGCGCACGCAATAACTCTACCATGTCAACAGGTCCTTGGGGAGCATTTGCATCCCTAGCATCAGGGATAGGAATATCCCTTTGGCCAACATCACGGCCACGGCCTCGATCACGACCTCGCCCTCGTCTCGCAGACATCACGTCTATATGAAAGAAAAACAACATATAAGACGCAGCACACAACATGAACATAAACATTAAGCATATAAACATGCTAACCCATTGCCACGTAGGTTCATGCTAAACAAACCTTACATACCGAGGAGAACCAACAAGAATGACACGTCAATCTAGATAACCAACTCAAATTTCCTACTTGAAATCACGTCAGCTAAACACTTTTCTAACTTGGCTCCCAAGTTTGTTATTCCAAACGCCCAAAGACAATACTAATCAATCCCACAATTCAACCCCCATGCTCACATATACACATCATCTCATGCTTAACATGCTAACACATATACATGTTATCAAAGCGTGTAAACACATGTAATTAAGCACACGCAATCAACCTCACACGAGAACGCACCCTCTTCCCACAACTCATAGGTATTCGAACTCAGAGCTCTGATACCCAGCTTTCATGCCCCAAACTCCGGGCCACGTGAAACACCCATAAATAACCAATCACAACACCCAGCCCGAGAATACCCCCTTAGATAAAACATACAGGCATTGTCTATAAATGCCAAATGGATTACATTACAAGGCTCCAACGACGAGAAACATGTATTAAGTATACACGATACAGAAAGAAAAAAAAAGGAAGACTATAACTCTTCTGCTCCCAACCAGTAAACTTGAATCAGCGCGCGTGATCGGTACTTGAAAATATTTTATCCTACACCTTGAGCCAAGGCTCAATAGAAACTAGACAAGCATGCGATATAAACAAAACATGCTAGAAAATCGAAGTGAAGTTTTAGACTCTCTTTCAATCCTTTAAAATAATTTTCACATGCAAGGAAAAGCGACGATACAAACCATGTTTTGACTCGCACACAAGAGCCTAAAAAATAGTTGAAAAGGAGTTTTTAGATCGCGATTCACACGACTCTTAAAAATAATTTGAAATTGGTCTATCCGTCCCGTAATGCAGTTCATGCAAGCCATGTAACTTCTTAGATTGAACCTGAGGGACCACTGCCCCAACAAAAGCGTCTTCTCGACCTCATGCTGAAGGACTGCCGCTCTAACACAGGCATGCTCTCGGCCTTTCGCCGAGGGACCTCCGCCCCAATGCATCTTCTCGGCCTCCAGTCGAGGGACTGCCGCTCCAACACACGCATCTTCTCGGCCTCAAGCCAAGGGACTGCCGCCCCAACACACACCAAGTTAACCAGGCTTAACATCTACTGGATCACACATTCATCTCACCCATTTCATACACATATGCAAACCTAAACCAGGATTTAAAGCATAAAATCATGTATCAACACGACGTTCCACAACCCATGTCACATGCCTATAAAATTTTAGGTTTTAAAGCATAAACCACGTTACACATATCGACAACAAGCCATGTATAACTCCACAATTTGTATATAAATAAACAGTTATGAAGCACATAACCATATATACCACACACCATGACCAACCGAACCCCAAAAAGGAATTCATAGGTATTTGAACCGACTAATTCTCATAAATTAATCAATTGAATACCTAAGGACGACAATTGAAAATGAAAACCCAACCACCGAACCACCAAACAACGAAACACTAACAAACTCGCAAGGCCCTAACACGACCAAAACAGACTCGCACACGTCCAACACATGCCCACAAAGCCTCCAAACGCCCAACACAACCCACGACGCCCCCAAGCGCCCAACACAAACCCACGATGCCCTAAGAAACAAGAAACTTGATCAAGAGGGCCAACAAGGATGAACAATAACCTTTTTCCCAAACATTTGGCCAAAATGGGTGAAAAATGGTTTGAAAATTCTGACACACTCTCACTATTTTGATCATAAATTTTTCCACAAAAAGAATTTTAAATTGAGAGAGGTATCATTGGAAAGAAGACTTCCGGTGCTTCAATTTGAACACAAAATCGATCCAATTCCGAGTCCAGATGAGGGAGATATGATCAAAAGAAAATGCCAAAAAATAGCCCTGCGGACCCGGCGCTCGCAGAGCGCTTGAGCGCCTCACCACTAGAATGCAGCGCTCGCTGGGCGCCCGCTCGGTACTTAAGCACCTTGCTACCCGAGAACAGCCTAGATTTCCCTGTTCCTTGTGTTCTAAGCCCCCATACCTCTTAAACACCCATAAATCGCCATCTCAGCCACAAATCTAAGCCTAAAACACCTTCTTGACACCCTCAGACGTGCCTACACCCGAGAAGTTAGAGAGAAGGCAAAGAGAAAATTGAGAAAGCTTAGTCATTAAGTTTTGAAAATATCTTTTGAAAATACCTAATTGCAGATATTTATAGGCCTCTAAAATATCTTTTTTTAAATTTTTAAAATTCACACCGCAACGGCCCGCGGCCCCGGGAACCTGCCCCTCATATATATCTAAGCCTAATCATGTATCGAAAGCAATAAAAATATGCTCAAACGAAAACACGTAATGCGCATCCAAAAATTCTGAAATAGAAAACGGGTCAAGGTCTCACAACTGGATAAACATAAAACTCACGATTGTAGTAACAAATGTTGCAGCCGTAACAAATATAAGATTACCGCGAAGAACAAAATGAAAAATCTAACGACCGTGACAAATAAAAGTCACAACCATGGTTTCTAAGGATCCAAAAAGATCATATTCAACATATAAGGCCTAAAATAGACTCAAATAGACAAGATATGGATGATAAAGATCAAAACCCATTTATTCTAGGTTAGATCCACCATTCTTCATCTTCTATGTTGGAGGCAAAACTGCCAAGATCATTATTTTTTCAAACGATTTTTGATAAAAAATAACTGGATGGGCAATTACCAAAATGGGTTTCAGATAAAATTTTTCATGTCGAACGATCAAAATAAAACCCGTGCCACCATAGTTAATTTAGAAGAATACCTTTTTAGTCGATTCTCCAACTATGATTCTGAGTTAAAGCTCCCATCAAACCTTCTCCTGTATTTCCTTATGCAATTTCTAATGTGAGCTACAAACCTTCAAGAACTCGTACCGGTAAAACCTGGTTAGCTTTAGTCTTGAAGACAAGTTATAAATATGGCTTTTTATATGGCTACAATAGGGACCTGTGTAGTAATTATGACGAAATCTTCTAGTGTAACCCAGATACGTATTCAGCAGATTTTGCAATTAAGAAAACCTCTTAGCGGTATATGTAATTATGAAAATCTTGCAGCAATTTTTTCAATTTCCATAAAATACTAAATTATAATTCACACCACTGAAGAACTGTAATTGAACTCTAAGTCATAATCTCAAGACCATCTTGCATTGATCTCCTGTTATTAAATGTTTAACTCATCTTCCCACGTTAAGATTCCTAACAACTGCCAATTAAATTTAATTACTGACAATTTAATTTAATCAGCATCTTTAAATTTCTTAAGCCATTTCGCTTAACTTATTTGACCATCGGATAATCAAATTCAACTACAAGACTTGACCTAGTCAAAACTTATAAGCTTTCTTAAAGGAGTATCGTTAATCCTGATCATTCGAGACGTGAATTCCATCAATATTTAATATTCACCATATAAATAATTCCACTATCCAACTCACCAGAAATATAAACCCATATAAGATCACACCCTCTAATGAATCAAAACAACGAATTTTAAATATATAAAAATTAATAATTATTTCAGGATTAAGAGCATAAGCACTTTTTAGAATAACTTTGTGGTGTGAATTAATTTATATAGTCAGTATAAAATTAATTATCCCAACGCCTCCCGCTCAATACACACAAAGTGTACTAGTATAAAGAGTCGAAATAATAGACCACGCTATTATCTGCTCCCTAGTATATAATAGCGGTGAGTCAGATGGAGATGATACTACTATATACATCTATCTGTTAACCACCAACTAATTTCAAATCAATCGTTTTGCAATGAACCCTTCAGGTGGAGAAGTGATCCACACTAATAATTATCTAGAATTATCTTTAAAAGAGGTTTGTACTGGCGATACTGCAATTAATCTGTCCAATGGGGAGGAATGCCTTATTGCTAACACGCATGATTTAATTACACCGCCTACAAGCGGGTGATAAAGACTGCGGGGTTTATTTGTAAATAAATTTTCTCTCACACTTAAATTTTTAAAATATTTTTGAGAGTTATAAAAGTCTATTTAATTAAAATAAATTTATTAATTTTGAAAACTACACGATCTGAAAAAATCAAACATCTTTCCGTGTACACGATTTTAATGATTTCGATTTACCAAACCATCTTTTCGTGTTTTAATGTGTAACAAATAAAATTCAATAAATGCACAGTTTTTTCTTCAGCTTTTTAACTAATGTAATGATTAAAGGTATTTAATTATTTTATTTTTTATTACATATTTTTTGAAAAATAATAATTTCTTTAGATTAAATATTTTTCATTTAATTAATTTAAAACTCAGAATTAATTTCTACATTTTTTCAAGATATTTGATTTTATAAAAAAATCATCTTAAATGCGATATTTTGTAAAATAATAAAATATCTAAAAAAATTTATTTAATTAAAAAAAACTTAATTTTATTTTTCATTACAAAATATTTAATTAAAATTGAATATTTTGAATTAATTAAATTAACAAGAAAATATAAAATAGATATACATTATCCACGCAGTTCATATGAATATAAATGCAAGATGTGTGTATATCTCGATTTTATGATCGAATCGAAATTCTAAATAGTTTCAGTCTTCTGTTGAAAATAAGTTGTAATAATCCTTATTCAAGTCATCTTTTGGTATCTCAATTGCGTCAGGATCCACTGATACACTGTGATATACAAATATATCACATCAGTATTAAAACATATCAGAATATCATGATCGAAATAGTCCGGACCAAGCCACCACTGCCACCGTTTCAGGCAACTTTTGCCCCCTCCTTCGTGCTCTATTTTTTATGCTATTTTTTTAAATAGCTCTAGAAATATACTATTTTTCAGTTAAAAAAATAGATCGAAAACAGTCCCAAAATTTGCAATCAAAATAGCCCAAAGCCGCCGCCGCTGCCCTGCGTCGCCGCCCACTTTAGCCGCTCGTTTGGGCTTTTTTCGGCAGTGCTTTTGTCTCCCATTTTTTTTGAAAAATAGAACTGATATCTAGTAACATGTTTCTTTGAAGAACACCTCGAAAATAGTCCCGAAAAACCTCAAAAAATAGCCCTAAACAGCACCGCTGTTGCTGCCGAAAACTGCCGCTACTTTTTGCCTTTTCTCGCCTATTTTCGGCTTCATTTTTAATGGTTTTTGGATAGTATTTTATGACATGTTTAATGCTATTTTATGTCTAAAAAATTGCTCAAAGAATAGTTTCAAAAAGTCCCAAAAAATCAACAAAACTGGCCCTGAACCGCCGCCTACAAAGCCACTGGTGGTGGGCTATTTTTGTCAATTTTAACCGCTGTTTTTGACTTATTTTTGCTATTATTTTTAATGCATAAATCATGTAGAAACTCACAAGAAAAAACTATTTTAAAACTATTATAAAAAAATACCACAATCTGTGGCCCGTAAAATCCGAAACCACCGCTGTTGCCGCCGCTTGTTCTTCGTGTCGTAGGATATTCAATCTATTCTTAAATATTATAAATTGATATTTAAAAACAAATAATTGCTATTATATCAAAAACCTATGTCCCGTAGACTCACATTCGATTTAAAAAAAATTCAATCTATCACGATCAACTTTCATGATTAAAAATAATTAAATCATCATTCAAACCATTCAATCAAACGTGAAAAATATGATGATCATAAAATTAGGATTAAAACGCATGCAAAACAAAGTTAGCACAGTTATAAAACCACCAGGCCCCTTGATAAATCGTAAATAAAAAACAAAACGGCTTAGATACCAATTGTTGGAGGCAAAACTGTCATGATCATTATTTTTGTAAATACTTTTTGATAAAAAATTAACTGGATGGGTAATCGTAAAAACGGGCTCCAGATAAAACTTTTGATGTCGAACGATCAAAATAAAACCCGTGCCACCATAGTTAATTTAAAAGAATACTTTTTTAGTTGATTCTCCAACTACGATTTTTGATTCTGAGTTGAAGGTCCTGTCAGACCTTCTACTGTATTTCCTTATGCGATTCCCGAATGTAGTGAGGGCAACGAACCTTCGAGAACTTGTACTGACAGAACCTGATCAGTTTTAGTCTTGAAGACCAGTTATGAATATGGTTCAGCTTACCCGCATATTTATAAGGCTACAGTAGGGATCTGTAGAGTAATTTTGACGAAGACTTCTAGTTTAACCCAGTTACGTATCCAGTAGTTTCCGCAATTAAGAAAACCTCTCAACGGTATCTGTAATTATGTAAATCTTGCAGAGGTTTCTATAATTTTTATAAAATACTAAATTACAGTTCACACCACTAAAGAGCTATGATTGCACTCTAAGCTATAATCTCAAGACCATCTTACATTGATCTTCAGTTATTAAATGCTTAACTCATCTTTCCACGTTAAGATTCTCGATACCCACAAATTAAATTTAATTACTAAAAATTTAATTTAATCGGCATCTTTAAATTTTTTAAGCCCTTCCGCTTAATTTATTTGACCGCCGAATAATCAAATCCACCTGTAAAATTTGGTCCGGTCAAAACTTATACGCTTCCTTAAGGGGGTATCGTCAATCCTAATCATTTAAGACGTAAATTTCGTCAATAATTAATATTTACCATATAAATAATACCGGTATCCAACTCACCGGAAATATAGACTCATATAAGATCACACTCTCTAATGAAATAAAATAACGAATATTAAATATACGCAACTCAATAATTATTTCAGAATTAAGAACAGAAGCACTCTTCATAATAACCATGGGGTGTGAATTAATTTATATAGTAAGTATAAAAGTAATTACTCCAATGTGTTCCGTTTAATACACACAAAGTGTATTAGAAGAGAGAGTCGGAGCACTAAACGATGCTACTATCTGTTCTCCTTAACCGAGACAGGCCTACTAAAATTCTGATATTCTGTGTGCAAATCGTACTCTACAAACCAGATTAAATACTGTACAGAATAAAGGGCATCCAGGCATAATAATAAAGAAATGATATTGCATATATTACTGATTAAGATTCTCATAAAATAAAAAATTAATTTTATTAAAAATAAAATTAAATACTAAAACCAAATTAAAATCTATAATTTTCAGTACACAAACATAACAATCTATACAAACAATAACTCAGAGCAGAATGCAAAGGATGTTAAAAGAAGATAATAGAGCGTATGAAACACATTTTTCGTGTTACTGGTCTCACAAAACCTCACGGCCATAGCAAAAGGATGTCGCAGCCGTGACATATATGTAAACAAATGGTGCGGCCATTAGAAACTTGAGGCGGCTATTATTGTGATTTTGCACAACATACAACCGTGACATTGAACGGTCGCGGCCATTATGTCTTTATAACATTGAACACATAAGAATATAGGTGTATATAGTGGAGATCACACGCCATTTGATCTAGGTCAGATCTATTTTTTATTACCCAACAAGAAGATAAATTGAGGTACAGAAAAGAGAAAATGTTAAACAGAGTGAGAAGAAGGGGAAAACCTTGAAACAAACAAATATCACAGAGTTTCGAAAAGAGTTTTCACGCTTTTAGCCTCTAGTCAGATGTCACGACCGTAACAATAGAATGTTACGATCGTGAGTAAAGAAGGCACAAATGTATCGACCATGTGCAAAAAGGTCACGACTGTGACTGTAGGTTTAACAAAACATACGGCCGAGACACTAGAAGGTTGCAGCCGTCATATTCTAGAACCTCAGGGAGTTTTTGATGTGCTCAGTGTGCTCGTGAGCATCGGAACGAAATAAAAATGACTGTAAATATATGAAACAGAGAGCTACAAATACACTCTTTATAATGAAAAACTTGAAGGAACAATGTTTAGATTGAAATTAATGATAAATAGAACATAAAAGACAATAGAAACCTTGTCCACAACACCCTCGGGGGAAAAATGAGGGTTTATAGAAGATTCGTGGTTCCTAAGATTAGCTCGTATGGATACCCACCTCGAATGGCCCCTCAAGGGTGAGAATAGGTTATCTCAAAGCCAATACAAGCTCCAAAAACTCCCTTAACGCAAGCAAGAACATGAACATGGCTCGGGAAGAATGGAATGAACAAGAGAATATCCGGTGGAGGAGTATTTGGGCAGAGTTTTGGTATCTAGGTCTTCCTTTTCTCTTGTTCTTCTTCGAAACGTGGCCTATTTATAGGCAAGGTGAGCAACACAGACCTCCTCTGAAATGCTGCCACCTATCCAAAAATTGTAAAAATGACGGCTACTAACTTTTTGCTTTTTCATAGTAATGACCGCTATCTTTATGGTGATGAGAAGGACAACTGTGACTTTCAAAAGTCGAAACTAGGATAAAAGATGTGGCCATGACAAAGGAAGTCATGACCTGGTTTAGGGTTTGCAAAAAGGTCACGGCCGTGAGATAAAAGTCACGACCTGGATGTTTTTTGGTGGTTTTCTTGGGTTTTGAGCTATGTTCGTGATTTTTCTTGCTTGAGAGTATCTTTGAGCATAATTCTCATACTTTTGTCATTGGAGCGCATTCAAGATGGGTGTCTAAGATTCAGCTTGGTCAGATTTAGGTGTCTATAGTTACTCCTCTTTGACAGAGCTTGCAACAACTCGTGATGCAAGTAAATGTCAAAGCTCCAGAGACAAACTGATTGAACAAGCTGCCAATATTAGGCACAAACAAAACATGCAAAAAAGCGTGGTTGAATATGAATTTCCATAGAGCTTCATACGTATCCCTATTGCAAATGATCAGATCGGTCGTAGTTCATGGGGCAATGCATATGATGTAAATAGATTAATCATGATGCATGGTATATATCTCATGATGCAGGCAGGCACAATGCAAAATATAGGAATTTCTAAAGGTTGAGTTATGACCTAAAGAAATAAACAACAATCCAAAAGCTTTAAGAACTCCACAGGGGTGCCTGGGAAGCAGGGCTTAGGGTGCCTAGAACACTAGGGTTTAATGAACCTAAGAATCGTCTCATGAACATAGGATCTATATAATGCTACGCATATGACCAGGGTTTGAAATAGAGGGTTACCTAGTCCTCTAGGGTTTGAAAAATCCTAAGGATCGTTTCACGACCTTAGGACCTAAATAACACTTCGCATACGACTAGGGTTTTAGAAGAGAGGGATGCCTAGTTCTCTAGGGTTTGGAAAAACCTAAGGATCGTCTCACGAATTTAGAACCTAGACAATGCTTCGCATATGACTAGGATTTTTAGAAGAGAGGGATGCCTAATCCTCTAGGGCTTGGAAAAACTTAAGGATCGTCTCACGAACTTAGGACCTAGACAATGCTTCGCATATGACTAGGGTTTTAGAAGAGAGGGATGCCTAGTCCTCTAGGGCTTGAAAAAACCTAAGAATCGTCTCACGAACTTAGAATCTAGACAATCCTTCGCATATGACTAGGGCTTTTTGAAGAGAGGGATGTCTAGTCCTCTAGGGTTTGGAAAAACCTAAGGACCGTATTACGAACTTAGGATCTAGACAATACTTCGCATATGACTAAGGTTTTTAGAGAGAAAGAGGGCTTGGTGTGAGTGACGCCCCTTTGCTTCTTCCTTCTTCTTTTCTTTTCTCTTTTATTTCTTGTATATGGAGGCCTGCGTGCCTATTTCTTTACTTAAGTCTGCGTGCCCATGGATACACTTGACGCACTGCACTTGTATACACTACTATTTTACTTGGGGCAGGCCTTCATGCCTTTAGATTACATTATGTTCATTGTGGATCCTTGTCTTTTTTCATACATATGAAAACATGTTTTCGATCACTCAAATCTTTTATTATGCATGATGTATATTTGTGAGTTGAATACTTACTCTTGCGAGCCCATTTTTGTGTTGCGAGTTGCTTACAGGTTCTTGGCAAGGATGCTAGCAGAAAAGGGAAGTGATGTCAGAAATTTTCTACAAGAAAAGGGTTGTAGTCGTTAGGAAAAATCTCGCGGCCATGATGTTTGAGAATGGTGGTCATGACAAAGCTTTTTAGCGCGAAAAACATAGTTGGTTCTGTGGTCCTCTCTCCTTTTGGGCTCTATAAAAGGGGTCCCACTGGTTTAGATCCCACTGCCTGAGATATTCTCTATTCTCCTTGTCTTTCAATGGCTTGTTCTTTCAACAACTCCCTCTTGTCGTGGATGGGCGAGTTCTCCTTGGTCGAGCGTAAAAACTTTGTCAACTTTGGCCTGGATGCGCTATTCTCTTTGAAGATCATGAGAATTGACTGGCCTCTTTTGAGAGGGGCCACTCATCTTTGGGATCCCGACATGCATGTGTTTCGGATATGAGGAGTTATGCCTGACGGTGTAAGACTTTTCCACTAGTCTTGAGATTTTGTCTCGAGATGGAGTCATAGTTCCTACTCTATTTTTGAGTCCTAAGGATCAGTTGATGCAGCTTTATGGCTCCCCTAAGCATGAGGCTTCACTGGAGTTCTTGATGTGGCTCGGATGATTGGCTGATTCTGACCCCTTCAGCTCTAGCGTCGTTATGCTCTTTGTATCTGTTTATTGGCCTGTTTTCATCTGGGGTCTTTTGATGGACGGGTTAGCTTTTCTTTGGTGGATGTAGCTTATCAGATTCACGAGGGTCGGGATCCCATTCCACTAGTCCTTGCTGAGACATTTCCCGAGCTTGACGCGATTCATATTGACGTTGCCCCTTGCTTCGCGAGCAGTGCTTTACTGCCATAGGTATTCACTCAACTTTTCTTTTTCTGTATTTCTCTCTATTTTTCCACTCAGCTCTCCTTTTTCTATGTTTCTCTCTATCTTTTCCCTCTCAACTCTCTTTTTTCTATGTTTCTTTCTATCTTTTTCGCTCAGCTCTCCTTTTTCTGTCTTTATCTCTATCTTTTCCCTCTTAACTCTCTTTTTTTGTATATTTCTCTCTAGTTTGGCTGATGAAGAAGGTGAACTTGCTGAAGAAGCCTATATCTGATAGCTATAGTATAAAGTCCTTTGTCCATCGTTGAGCCTACCGCCTCTACTCCTATTGAAGCTGCTTAAAAGGATTATTTGAGCTCTCTGACTGGGGAGGACATCTCCTGGCTATACCTTGGCTGAAGATAACTTTCATGACAATTGTCACTGTGGGTCACTCGGGAATTCTGTTGGTCGGCTTAAAACTAGTCACTTTTTATCATTCATATCGCATTCTTTGTCAATTTGGGTATACTTAGATCAAACCTAACATTGCTGTGAGTCATCTGTAAAGTTCTACACATCAAGTCCCTTTCTTGGGTCAATACCAACAGGCTTGGCCTTCTCGGCTGTGGATTCTAATCAGCAGAGAATTTGACAGTAGCCTTTCTGACGACCACAAGGCTTAGCTTGGGAGCAGAGAATTTGGCAGCAGCCTTTCTAACAACTACAAGGCCTAGCTTGGGATAGAATTAGAGCACAATGCAAGGAAGGGAGGAGACGCAAAGAGGAGAAGGAATTGACTTTGGTTCGTTGTACCTCAATATTTTATTTGCTTTCTCTTCTTTTCTTTTTTCTTTTTAGGATGAGGACTTGCAATCCTCTCTTGTTTTTAGAATCAATTGAATCAGTAAAACTTTTTAATGAAAGTTTCTCCGCTTCTAGTTTGTGATGATTTCTAAAACTGTTCCTTAGATTTTTGTTTTTCTAGTATAACCAATTTATTAGAAAAACATAAAGTAAGCTTTTGCATTAATCAACTACTTAAAACATTATTAAAGAGGAGAGCTCCGAACAAAGATTTGGGCTAAACTTCTGATAGAAGCTACCTATGTATCCCGAAGAAGGGAATCAGGCCATAACGTAGTTCGAGACTTGGGTTGCACTCGGGTATCGACACTCTCCTTTTCATTACCCTAACTCTTGTCAAGGTTGTCCTTTCAAATTTTTGGCCCTGCTGGCTACTCTAACTTTTACCTGGGCCGCCTTTACGATTTTCAAACAAACGAGCTTTTTTATTTATTTCTATTTTTCTCTCAGGGATAAAATATTTTAAGCTGATCTGAGTTGATTGGTGTAGAAAAGACATTCTCATCAAGATTCATAGGGATAGCGATTCCTTCTGACACCAGGATTTTGATAAAATAAGGCCTAGCCCAAATTAAGTTTGAAGTTATCCCTTGGATCGAAGATCGGGGCTGAGAACCAAATCACCTTCTTTCAAATTTTAAGACTTAACCTTCCTGTTAAAATGCCTGAATAATGCTATGAGTCTCCTTTCAACGAAAAAAAGTAACTCTTCGAACCTATCCCTCTGCTAATCTAATTCGGGAATACTACTGTAAGCCATAATCCTTAAGAACTAAATCTCCAACTCTATGGATAGGACTACTTCCATCCATAAACTAATGCATAGCGTGTTGCTCCTGTGGAGGTCCCGATTGACATTTGATATCCCCAAAATGCGAATGGCAGCTTCTCCGG
The DNA here is from genome assembly GCA_034768845.1 of Heliamphora exappendiculata. Classification (NCBI taxonomy): domain Eukaryota; kingdom Viridiplantae; phylum Streptophyta; class Magnoliopsida; order Ericales; family Sarraceniaceae; genus Heliamphora; species Heliamphora exappendiculata. The sequence continues at coordinate 69,275 of JAOTRH010325145.1, forward strand.
CTAATCCCTACTTCCTTCTATTATTTTTTTACGGAATGTTTCTTTACATTTTCGTTGGCAACTTCCACAGGTCCATTGATTTGCGGTCTATACGGGGAAGACTTATGAACGGTGATTCGATACTCCTCTAAGAGATCCAAAAAATTTTCCTTGGAGGCGAGAACCATCATCAGAAATTATCTCGTGCGGGACCCCGTACCGATATATAAGATTCTCCTTAATGAACTTGGCTACTTGGGAGGCCTTCAGAGTAGAAAGCATCTTCGACCCACTTCATGAAGTAGTCAATTGCTACAAGGATAAACTCATATATGTTTGACCCCTTGGGTGTGATCCTTCCTGTCACGTTATTCCCCCAAACTGAGAATAGCCAAGGTGATGTCATGTTACAGAGCTGAGATGGTGGCACATGCATGAGGCTCGCGTGAACTTGACATTTTCAGCATCTTCAAACAAACTAGTGATGGTCTGTTTCTATCGTCATCCAAAAGTATCCTTAGCGCAGGACCTTATTAGCCAGCATCATCCCACTTATGTGAGGTCCGCAAACTCCTCTGTGAACTTCTCTCATCAACTCGTATCCTTCTTTTGTGTAAACGCAGAGTTATTAACTCCTTGATATTCCCTCTTTTATAGCCCCCTACCATATCACAAACTGCGCAGTGACTCTCTTGATAGCTCTTTGATCCTTCTTGCTGGCTCCACTAGGATACTCTCCCTTCTCAATGAAATTCCAAATGTCGTGATACCAGGGTAGCCCATCATTGACTTCTTAGGTAGTGAAGATATTACTGATTGCAGGTGTATCCCTCTGTTGAATCTCCATGGGTCTCATCCTTATCCTAGGTGGCATGTCTATCGTTGATGCTAAAGTAGCCAATGCTTCGGCAAACTTATTAGGTAGTCTCAAAACATTGGTGAACACTACACTCTCGAAGCAGGGAATCATTAACTCGAGTTCTCAATGATATTGGATCAACTTTTCTTCTTTAACCTTCCACTCTCCTTTTTCTTAGGAGACGACCAAAGCTAAGTCTCCTATGACCTCTAATTTTCTTGCCCCTAGTTCCAAAGCGACTTCTAATCTGGTTAAGTAAGCTTCATACTCGACCAAATTGTTAGTGACCTCAAAACTCAACTTAAAAGGCAAAGTGATATGGGAATCAGTGGGATTAACTAAAGATAGCTCTATCCTATACCCATATTGGTTCGAAGCTCCGTCGAAGTACAAGGTCCAGATATCCTTTTCGATTTTCAACACTTGTTCATTAGGAAACTCAAAATCGGGCTCTTCTTCTCCTTTAATAAGATGGTTAGCCAAGAACTCAGCAACAGCTCTCCCTTTCACTAATTTTCTCGTGAAATACTGCAAATCAAACTCGGCTAGCATTAGCAACCACCGGGCCAACTTTCCTATCAAAGCTGGTTTCTCGAAGAGATACTTGAGCGTGTCCATCCTTGAGATCAGAACAACTCAGTAGCTAACATGAAATGGTGTAATTTTTTAGATGCCTAAACTAGTGCTCAACAAGTCTTTTCCAAAGGTGTATACTGACGTTTGCATTCTGTCATCTTTTTGCTTAGGTAGTAGATGGCTCTTTCTAACCTTGGCTTTATCTTCTTAAGCGAGCATACATCCTACTGTTGAATCAGTCAAGGACAAATACAGTATCAAAGGATTACCGAGTTCTGGTGGTGATAGGACTATAGGGTCTTGCAAGTAATGTCGTATAGCATCGAAAGCGCCCTGGCACTGCTGATGCCATCGAAAATTAGTCCCTTTCTTCAAGAGTCGAAACATGAGTTCACAGGCCGTGGTTAGTTTAGCTATAAATCGATTGATAAACTGAATTTTTCCTAGAAAGCTCTTTACATCCTCTTGAGTTTCTGCTTGGCAGGCTCAGCGTCGGGATAGAGAGGGATTTGGTGTTGCACGATATCAAGGTCAATTCTGGGCATATCTTTGTAGGACCATGTGAAAACATCTTTAAATTTTTTTAATAAAAGGGCTAACTACTCACGTTCTTCTGAAGAGAGTGCAGAACCATCCTGAACTATCTACAGATCCTTTTTATTACTAAAATTTATTGAAATAATTTCTTCCATTATCAGTTTAGCTCACATTTCTTCTTCCTTTTCAATTAAAAGTTTTAATACTTGGGAGATATCGCCCTCGAATTCATTAAAAATTTTAGAAACTATGCAAGATATTTGAGGCACAACGAAATAAACAAAATTCGGATTCATTTCATTAATTTCAATTGGGCTTACAAATTTAGACTCGAAATAAAAAAGGACTCGGGATGCCAGTGGGTACATTTTCGACAGATTTATCATCATAGGAACCATTTACAGACTAGATCAAAAAGGACTCAACAGAATCAAATTTTCATTCACTTTTCACATCATGCATACCGAAAGACTCAAAAGACTGACTCTTTTACATTTTAGCAGTACAATGTAATCCGTAGGCGCGTCGGCATCCATCATCAGCATGTCCTCTTCCTCTTTGTTACCTATACACACTCGGACCATCTCTTCATCGAAGAAAGAACCCAAATCTCCCCCTTCGTAATGAACAACCCAGTCTGTTGGCACTTTTTCAGTGAATCTTATCTGTCATATCTCTACTTCTTCCTCATTGTTAGAGAACTGGTGGCCAAAAATAATTTCCAGCCCTAACAACTTTTGATTAGTCTTCTCCTCTATCCATGGTTCAAAAAACCCACAGTAAGAGAAATCATCCCCTTCTTTGATACAACGTCCATTCAATGTCGGCCCATACTTCCCATCTTTGGTTCTTCCAACTTTGACTTGTACCCAAGTCCGTAACCATGGCGATTGTAATGCACGGGAATTGGTTTCGAGACTCCTTATAGGTGATTCCCTAGTCCCATTCCTGGAAAATAGGGCATTCCTTTCATCATGGCCACAACTTTTGGGTTCACATAGTTTTCTTCAATATTCATCAAAACTTACACAACCTTAGTCTCATCGAAGTTAAACCCATTTTGGAGGAGATCCTCCTCCCCATGCTGAATCTCGAGGAGTGAGGTAATGTCACTAAGCGGGGTTGGCAAGCCAGTTTCACCTGGAATGGTGGCAGTTACTCCTTTCTTGATCAGCTTCACCTTTTGGTGCAGGGTCGACGAAGCTTCTCTAACTGTTGGATCATGTAGCCATGGTTGTCCCAATAAATGATTGAATGAGGTTAGCACATCGAGAACATGGAATTCTACCTCACTTTCCAAAGTTCTCATTGTCACATCGAAAGTTACTAAGCCCAACACGTCTCTTCTCGTGTTATCGTACGTCCGTACTCCTTGTGCACTCAGCTTGAAGTCTTGCATCTTCAACCCCAAACAATAACTAGTTCATAGTAGGCACATATTGAGGGCAAAACTATTGTCAACCAAGACAACCGACACCCATTACCCCAAACACTAAACAGTCAATTGTAGCAGCTTGTTATGTGATGGTCCCTCTGTCGGAAAGTCTTTGTTACTGAAGGAGATAACATTAGACTGCTTCTTGGGTATAAGCATTCCAACTAGCTAGTCAGGGGATACATTAATCCGGATGTCTATGCTATTGAGAGCCTTCAAGACTGCCTATCGGCGCTTATTGGATGCCACATGTAGTCCCCAAATGCTCATATTAGCCTATGTCTTCTTGAGCTACTTCAAAACTGTCTTCCTCTTCATTGTTCTGTATCTCTGCTTACTTTCTAGATTCCTCTATGCCCCTACTTGGCTACCTATTTTCCAGCTATGCAGGCTTAAAATGCTTTCTGCTTCTTGTCAAGTGTTCTATCTGTTCTTCGGGCTCCCATAGACCTTCAAACTGGTCAGTTACTTCTCGAATTTAAGCCACCAGGTTTTCCTTTCCTTGAAATGTTCAGAAGTTGTCTGTGCTTGTCTTTCCTTGATTGTGTTCTTCACTAATTCCTCCGGCTCCCCAAATATCTTCCTCGATTCTCATTACATTTTCAGCAAACCAATGGGATTTTGCACTGATAAGCAGTCTCTACTTCAAAGAGTTGTGGCAGTGACACCCCATCAAACGGGTCTTCATAATTGTATGGTGGGGAAGGACCCCAAGGTTCCAATGGGCCTCCATAGTTATATGGTTCCTCTATAATCGGGTGCCATTCTGGCACATCCTCTCCTTTTTCGTATTCTATATCCATGAATTTCTGCTCTATCTCTTTCAATTCCCACATGAAATTCTCTTCTTGGTACTCCACTTCGAGAGAGCATAAGACTGGTTCCTCGGGTAGAGGTGTTCTTGGTTTCGGTTCATGAAGATAAACGATGTATATAGATGGATCAAACATGGAACTTACGATTCCCAACACATTCACCTGAGGTGAGTTCTTTTATTTTTCTTCCTGCTCCTTTTTCTTCTCTGTTTCCTCCCTAGCCTGTAAATTTTCTTCCTATTTACTCTTGCAGTCGACCACCTTTACTTTCAAAGATTCTCCTACCTCTGATACTGCTTTATCTGCCTCTTCAACTCTAAGACTCAGCTCGGCTTTCCCGTACCAGGCTGCCCTTGCTGCCAGGCTGTATCATCACTTCGAACTGTCGAGACATGCCATTTGATGTCAATTTTAGCTTCCTCCAGCTCATCTAACGCCTCAAGGTGTGCCAAATCTTCTCATAGACATCTGATCTCTTCATCCTCTTCATTGTCGCTGTCGAAGCGAGGAAACCTTTCTTCCTTATGAACGACGCAGATCGAGAAATCTTGAAAGTCATCATCTAACAGTTCCTCGATAAAGTCATTGATTAACAACACATCTCAGTCAGATGGAAAATCTGCAACAGGTTTTGGTTCTGTCACATGGATTATGAACTTCGTGGGATCAAAACCTTCTGCCCCTCCTTCAATAACATTCACATTCTGCTGAGTTGCGTGATTTGGCAAGGGATTGGTGGTTACATTCGGTTTTTGAGCGGGTGTAGGTGGGGGAATCACCTTGTTATGTATCAGATCTTGGATTTCATGCCGAAGTCTCATGCAATTGTTGGTTAAATGACCATGCCCTTTGTGGAAGGCACGATACTGGGTTGGATTATACTGTGGTGGCAAAGGAATTGGTGGCAAGGTCGGTTCCAAAGATTTGAGAAGGTGTTTCTCAATAAGACTACTAAGGACAGTGGAAAGTAGGACTCCCAAAGGAGTGAAAGTTTTTCTTGAAGTTCTTTGCTGACTAAATTGTTCGAGTTTTGGGTTTAGGATGTTTACTTCAATAACTTGATCATTGGGAATGTCGGTGAAGTTATTATTGACTCGATTAGGGTCATTAGTGCATGGTTTATTTACCCTTCGACTTGATCTCGCACCTTTTAGTGCCTCTAATTGAATGGAAATTTCTGCATTAACTCCCTTATCAAGTAATTGTTCAAATGTGATCGAAGGATTTCTTAGCATCTTTACAGCCTTAGTTCTCCTTTCATTGGATTGAGTCTTGTTATCGATAGATGAACTCAACAGATCATTGACTTGAGCTTGAAGTTGCTGACATTGATATTGGTTTTGGATTTGCTGAGCCTGTAAGAGTTGGATTTGTGTTTGGCATTAAGTCTGAATCTGGGCCTGGATGTTCACTACTGTACTGATCTAGTCTAATGTTCGTTATAGGTCCATAATTGCCCTCATCATATCAGCTATTATCAATTTTGGATCTATTATCGAGAATATAGATTTTGACTATTCTACACATTTAAGCCTTTATCTCGGAGATCAAGCCCAAGTGTATATAGGTTATTCTTTGCACAGAGCCATTATCCTAGGTCTCTAAACTTAAAGGACTCAGGTAAATCGGAGGATTTATTAGCCAGGCCTAAACTCGAAACAGCTCGCTCTCGATGACGAATCAAGAAAACAAAAACTAATCCTAATCGGGGTGCTAATTATACAAACAAAAGCATCCATAAAAGAAAATCACATAATCCTAATATATTTATTGATCCTAAAGGAAATGGTTCTAAGAAACTATATCTACATAAGAAGGTTAGTAGGTCTCCACTCTGTGCATCTTTTGAATAGAGTCAAGAATATACCTTTCAATGCTAAAAATGGTGCAAGGCATGGTCAAATGGTACGAAATAACTTTTTTGCCACATTTATGGAAGCATGTGGCCAGAAAGCTTGCTTGCTTCCCCGATAAAATACCGAGACAGTAAACTGACTGGGGTATTGGGTAGGCAGAGCAAAGGTTTGAGAACAAAATACACAAATATGCAAATACAAATACCAATAAAAGGTTTACGATAGGAACTATTGACATTTCAAGTTAAGCGCTCTTCTGATTTTCTTTTGAAAAACTAGCCTCCAGCGGAGTCGCGAGAAAAACTACGGGCGCTTTGTTTATTCATGAGATGCATCGGATATCTATTATTTTTAGAAAAATGGTCTTTTTTTCAAAATAATAAAATCCAAGATATCCGAGTGCATTTTTTAGAAAAATAGCATCACCACTTGATTTTTGAGAAAAACCAACAAAAATAAAAAGAAGGCTGCAGGTTTTTTAAAAACATAACTAGAGAAAAAGAGGGTTCGGGGGATAAGGTACAAAAAGGGAAGGTGTTAGGCACCATTTTTGCCCAACCATGAGGTTAGCCCCTACTTTATCAGTATTGATCTTTGTTGCAAATTTTTTAAATGTAACATATACAGAATGGGAGATTAAAGAAAGTTCAAACAAAAGCAAGCAAAGAAACAAAATTCTAACTACAATCCTGGGTTATGCAATTTGATTATTATTTCTAGATATACCACGCGTATCGTTTGAGCAAATCAAAGCAAAAAACATGCGAGGAAGCGGTGAAATGAACAAATAAAAGTCTACGGGTCATGCAACAATGTTTCTGTCCCTATCATGCTATGAACAGGCTATATAGAATAAATAGAAAAGATTTACACACCATTTTGAGCTACTGGATATACATAAAACTCACGGTCGTAACAAAAAATATTGTGGTCATGACAAAATAAGTCACAAAACATGCGGCCGTGACGAATATAAGGTTACTGTGAAGAACAGAATAAAAAATCTCACTGCCGTGACAAATAAAAGTCCCGACCGTGAGTTAATTCAAATAGATAGGATATACAGGACAGAGACCATAACCCATTTATTCCAAGTTAAATCATCCATCCTTCATCCTTTATACAAATAATAACTCAAAGCAGAATGCCAATGATGTTAAAAGAAGATAATAGAGCATATGTGTGGACACCCCAATTTGACCCCGCCCAATCTTAGGTGAATCCAATGATGAAAACAAGTAGAATAGTGCCTCAATACAATCCTCAAAAAGTGATCCAAGCTCAGTATTTGAACCCAAAATATTCAAACCAATGAAATTTTATCGAACCATCAAAACTTGCTGCCCAAGTAAGGCGACCGCCAACTTACATTGTAGCGACTGCCATAGAACTTTGTAGAAATCCTAGCTAAAAGTGGCGACCGCCAACTTCCATTGTGGCAACCACCGTAGAACTTTGTGGAACCTTTCCAAAACAGGGCGACCGCCAACTCCAAATGGCCTGACGTTTCCCAAAATGTGGCAACACCTCATTGGTTGAAGAATTATATAAATACCGTACCCCCGCGTACGTTTCTAGTACGAATTTTGAGTGAGAGAGACTCTGCCGATACATCGAGCGATCCCTAGTCTTGACACCGAAGTCCTGCTGAAATACCGAGTCCCGAACCTCCAATACCTACAATTGAAGTCTTAGCTTGGAATCAACACCCGAGGATTGAAGCACATTCCCTGTCACGCCCAAAACTCCTGGCCACGTGAAACACCCATAAGCAACCATACAAGATACCCAACTCGAGAATATACTCTCAATTTAAACAATACATGCATTGTATATAAATGCCAAACGGCAACATTACATGGCTCCAACGCCCATAAAACATGTTATAAACATACATGTAACAAAACTAACAAAAAGGAATACTGCAGCTCTTCCACCTCTTCAGCACTTGTAGATCAACCTCCGTGACCGGTACTTGAAGAAAAATAAATTCCACACCATGAGTGAAAGCTTAGCAGATTCTAAACAACACATGCGACATAAGCTAAACATGCTCGATAAACGAAGTGCAGTTCTCGACTCTCTTTCAAGCCAATAAAACAATTTGAAAACCGTTTTAGATCACGACTCACTGAGCCAAAAACCCATTTTCACATGCAAGGGAAAGTGAGGATAAAAATCATTTGTCGATTCATTAGAGCCTTGAAAATGATTCGTGTATTACGACTTCTGTAGGCCGATAATACAGTATTTTGATTCCCATATGCCGATAATACAGTTTTTAAAAAATTGGTCTATCCGTCCCAAAATGCAATACATGCAATCCATGAACACGTTCCTCTTCAGGACCTCATTTCAGCCTTCAGATATCGCACACACACACACCCCTACACCACGCACGCAACCCATGCAACACATCTTCACGGACTTTCACCATAGGACCACAGCCCCAACTAATGCATCTTCTCGGACTTTCACCGAAGGACTACAGCTCCCAATCGCATACACCGACTTTTGTAGCCTACCTCGTGCACCGGCTTTCGCAGCCTACCTCATACACCCTCACATGCACACGTGCATCTTCAACCAGGATTTTACATCTACTGAATCACAGATTTATCCAATCCATTTCATACACATACGTAAACCTAAACTAGGAATTAAAGCGTATAACCATGTATCAACACGACGCTCCACAAATCACGTCACATGCCTATAAAACCCTAGGTTTTAAAACATAAACCACGTTACACATAACAATTGATATCACAACCACGTTATCCACTTACGTATTCTGTACATAAATAAACAGTTATAAATACGCATATAATCATGTATAACAATACATCACGACGCCACCTGTCAAAACAACCGACATCCATTCACGGGACAACCCACACGACCACCACCTGCCCAAACACTCTCAACATGACCATCACAGGCCCACGACGCTTACGAACGCCAACACAACCCAACAGCAAACCATGCACCCAACCATGCACCAATAAGCCGCATCTACCATGCACATCACCCACCAGGGCAACACTCAAATGCACACCTAGGGCCACAACACAACCGACCAAACCCCAAAAGGAATCCACAGGTATTTAAATCAAGTAATTCTCATAAATTAATCAATTGAATACCATAGGACATCAATCGAAAACTAAGAAAACAACCCACAACCACAAACCACCAACCCACAGCTTTAGTCGACTGAAAACACACTGGAAAACCACCAAACGCTCAGAAGCACTGTCCAGTTGACTGACCCTCGAGGTCCAGTCGACTACGGGTTCAACCTCCAAACCTCATATCGGAGCCTTGAAACCTCCGTACAACACCCTCGGACATCCACACGCTCAAGCCTAACCTCAAAACCACAAAAGAAACTCTCGAAACACGATTCCATCCACCGAAACCAACAAAAATCCAATTTTAAACCAAAAAACCAACTTTGATAAAAATTTCAGATCTACCAAGATCTAACCATTAAAAATACACACGTTTACCCATAACACCCTCATACAGTAGTAGGGTTTAGAATCCTATATCGAAGAGTTTAAAACTCGACGTCTCGAACCACCTCAAACCACATGCAAAATCGAGCTTCATCGGAATCAAAATCTAACAAGGTGGTTGCGTAGCCCTCGATGCCAAAAGTAAGGATCCGCTGTTGGATCGTTAAAAATCGAGCACCGGGCCCCCGAGAACTTAGAGAGAAGGTAGAGAGAAAATAGGAGGCTTAGGAGCTAAGTTTAAAAAATATCTTTATGAAAATAACTAACCCCAGATATTTATAAGCCTCCAAAATATCTTTTTTTTTGAAAATTTTCGAGATTCGCGCCACAACGCCCCACGGCCCCGAAAACCTACCCCGCATGCATATCTAAGCCCGATCATGCATCAAAAGTAGTAAAAACATGCTGCAATGAAAAAACATAACGCGCGTCCGAAAAAGCCAAAAAGGAAAACGGGTCAAAGTCTCACAACTCTACCCCCTTAAAGGAATTTCGCCCCCAAAATTTAACACAAGGCCAAAACAACAACCGTCGATCGAAAATGACACAGGCACACGTGATGGTCAGCCAAAACATTCCTAGGATATAGTCAAACAAGGTTAGGCATCCTAGACAATGGCCAACTTTCTCAATAACTCGGGATCTACAACACTCCCAACCTCACGTCCTCACCAACCACTGCCTCAGCACAGCACACTATCCACGAGATCCATAACCAACCCCAAACAAATGCAACAAGGAAACTGGCCCAAAGCCTGCAGACTCAGAAAGTACCTCTGCTCGCTGAAGGCATATCAGCATCCTCCGGCATGACCGGTGCCTTAGATGAACCGCGATCTGCAAGAGAATACACTCGGGCAACCCCACCCTATTCTGTCCACCATAACTCGGCGTTGTCGATTGCCGCACCGACTGAACTGATGTGCTCCCACCTTCCACCCGGGAAGTTTGTACTGTGGAAGGCTGTTGTCGACCCTGTGCATACGAACCCACTGGTGTGTCCTCCCTGCTCGGTGCACTGCCTCTCTAGGGACAATTCCTACAAATATGTCCAGACTGTCCACACTCATAGAAAACTGATGGGTCCCTCCCATGCGGCTGCACTGGAGCCAAACTCTGTGATGGTCTCGGCTGTAAACAATTCGCCGCACGATGCCCCAGTTATCTGCATCAAAAACAGGTCAACTCCCACTGCTATGGCCTTCTAGACGAAGCCGCAGATGGTGATGGCGCTGAAAACTGCTGTGATCCAGATGGATAAAAGTTAGGGCCAGAGGACCTCTGCCTCTTGCTGGAGCGCCCAGCTGTCTGTGCCTCCGTCCCACCCTGTGATGTCCTAACCTCCCTCGAAGCTCGAGTCTCAGCTAAAGCATTCTTAACCCTTGCTGCCGCCTCCACTAGCTGTCTGAACACACGATATCCCATCATAGCCGCTCGTTCATTGATCTCCAGCCTCAAGCCTTGCTCAAACCTCATCGAAAGCAAGTCATTTATGCACTCCACCTCCGGTGCAATCCGAGATAAGCTCGTAAACTTGGCCTCATACTACATGATGTCCATGGCCCCCTAGGAAAGAGAATAGAACTCCTCCCTTCATAAGTCCCTCCTCGAAGCTGGGAAAAATCTCTCCAGAAAGACTCGTGTAAAAGCTGCCCATGTGGCCCCCACTGTAGTCCTAGCATACCTTCACCACTGATGAGCATCATCTCTCAGCTAAAAGGTAGCAAAACAAACTCACAACTCATCCTCCACAATCTGCAATGTGTCCAGGATCTGAGTCGTCAACTCCAACAACTCTGTCGCCAGAAGAGGATCAGGATCTCCTGCAAAGGTAGGTGGATCCATGCGCCTGAACTCCCGCATCGCAACTGTAACCCTCGCCTCAGGCACCCTCTCCTTAATAGGCTCACCCCTAGCAACCAGCTGCTGCATAGAACTAACCAGCACACGCAACTGCCCCGTCGCGTCCATCGGTCCCTGGGGAGCATTAGCATCCCTAGCATTAGGGATAGGAATATCCCCTAGGCCAGCATGGCCACGGCCTCGACCACGGCCTCGCCCTCTCCTCGCCGACATCACATCTATATGAAAGCAAAACAATATATAAGACGTAAGACATCGCATGAACATAAATGCTAAACACTTAGCATGCTATCACGTAGCCACATAGATTCATGCTAAACAACTCCCCATATACCAAGGAGAACCAACAAGAATGACACGTCAATCTGGATAATCTACTTAGATTCCCTGATAGAAATCACGTCAGCTAAATGCGTTTCGAACTTGGCTCTCAAGTTTGTTAATCCAAACGCCCAAAGGAAAGACTATCACTCCTAAGATACAACCCCCATGCTCACATATACACATTATCCACATATCTAACATGCTGACATGATCATGTTATTAAAGCATATAAACGCATGCAATCAAGCACACGCAATCAACCTTACACGGTGATGCAACCTCTTCCCACGGCTCATAGGTACTCAAACCCAGAGTTCTGATACCAATTTATCACGCCCTAAACTCCAGACCACGTGAAACACTCATAAGCAACCATACAAGATACCCAACCCCAGAACATACTCTCAATTTAAACCATACATGCATTGTATATAAATGCCAACGGGCAACATTACATGGCTCTAACGCCCATAAAACATGTTATAAACATACATGTAACAAAACAAACAAAAAGGAATACTACAGCTCTTCCACCTCTTTAGCACCTGTAGATCAACCTCCGTGATTGGTACCTGAAGAAAAACAAATCCCATACCGTGAGCCAAAGCTCAGTAGATTCTAAACAACACATGCGATATAAGCTAAACATGCTCGATAAACGAAGTGCAGTTCTCGAATCTCTTTCAAGCCAATAAAACAATTTGAAAACCGTTTTAGATCATGACTCAACAGAGCCAGAAAACCATTTTCACATGCAAGGTAAGCGAGGATAAATATCATTTTTTGACTCATTAGAGCCTTGAAAATGATTCGTGTATTACGACTCCCGTAGGCCGATAATACAGTATTTTGACCCCCGTAGGCTAATAATACAATTTTAAGAAAATTGGTCTATCTGTCCCAAAATGCAATACATGCAATCCATGAACACGTGCCTCTTCAGGACCTCGTTTCAGCCTTCAGATATTGCACACACACACACCCCTACACCATGCACGCAACCGATGCAAAACATCTTCACGGACTTTCACCGTAAGACCGCAGCCCCAACTAATGCATCTTTTCAGACTTTCACCGAAGGACCGCAGCCCCAAATCGCACACGACGACTTTCGCAGCCTCCCTCATACACCCACGCACGAACACGTGCATCATCAGCCAGGATTTTACATCTACTAGATCACAGATTTATCTACTCTATTTCATACACATATGCAAACCTAAACCAGGAATTAAAACATATAACCATGTATCAACATGACGCTCCACAAACCACGTCACATGCGCATAAAAACTTAGGTTTTAAAGCATAAATCACGTTACACATAACAATTGATATCACAACCATGTAATGCACTTATGTATTCTGTACATAAATAAAAAATTATAAATATGCACATAATCATGTATAACAATACATCACGACGCCACCCGTCAAAACAGCCGACATCCACTCACAGGACAACCCACATGACCACCACCGGCGCAAACACTCTCAACACAACCATCATAGGCCCATGACGCTCACCCGCGCCAACACAACCCAACAGCAAACCACGCACCTAACTGTACACCAACAAGTCGCATCTACCATGCACATCACCCATGAGGGCGACACTCAAATGAACACCTAGGGCCACAACACGACCCCCAAAACCACCACACAACTGACCAAACCCCAAAAGGAATCCACAGGTAATTAAATCAAGTAATTCTCATAAATTAATCAATTGAATACCATAGGACACCAATCGAAAACCAAGAAAACAACCCACAACCACAAACCACCAGCCCACAGCTTCAGTCAACTGGACCCAACCCCCAGTCGACTGAAAAATACACTAGAAAACCACCAAACGCCCAGAAGCACTGTCCAGTCGACTGACTCTCGAGGTACAGTCGACTGAACCCAAGAACACATGATCCAATCGACTGAACTCATAGGTTCAGTCGACTGAACCCAGCCCAAAAAGGGTTCTAAGCTAGGGGTTCAACCTCCAAACTCCAGATCGAAGCCTCGAAACCTCCGTACAACACCCTTGGACATCCACATGCCAAAGCCTAACCTCAAAACCACAAAAGAAACTCTCGAAACATGATTTCATCCACCGAAACCAACAAAAATCTGATTTTTAACCCAAAAACCAACTTTGATAAAAATTTCAGATCTACCAAGATCTAACCGTTAAAAGCACACACGTTTACCCACAGCACCCTTATACAGTAATAGGGTTTAGAATTCTACCTCGAAGAGTTTAAAACTCGATATCTCGAACCACCTCGAACCACGTACAAAATCGAGCTTCGTCGAAATAAAAAACTGACTGGATGGTTGTGTAGCCCTTGATGCAAAAAATAAGGATCCGATGTTGGATCATTGAAAATCGAGCCCCGTGCCCCCAGGAACTTAGAGAGAAGGTAGAGAGAAAATAGGAAGCTTAGGAGCTAAATTTGAAAAATATATTTATGAAAATATCTAACTCCAGATATTTATAGGCTTCCAAAATATCTTATTTTTTAAAAAATTTCGAGATTCGCCCCACAACGGCCTACGGCTCCAGGAACCTACTCCGCATGCATATCTAAGCCCGATCATACATCAAAAGCAGTAAAAATATGCTACAACAAAAACACATAACGCGCATCCAAAAACGCCGAAAAATAAAATAGGTCAGGGTCTCACATTCCCTAATTTGAGGGTTCCACGATTCAGGTACTTCGTTTGGATTCTCCGTATTTCTAACTCCAATTCTTCTCTTTCGGGGTGACCGGGTTAAGATTCAATTTCAATTTGCATGTTCTTTCATTTATATAGTTATTCTTGTTTATTCCATGTAATTTAATTGTTAATTCTTTCGCACGCACACACTTAGCACATTGTAATTTTCATTTGTATTCATTAAGTGGTCTTAACATATTTTGACAATTACAACTTAATAATGTTGTTAATTATTGTAATAATACTCCGATATTTATGTGAATGTAGTAATTAATACTACATTTCACATTTAAGATAAATAGTTATTTTTAATTTTTTTTATCTTTCTAGCATTAGTTTTATGTTCTAGGATTTATTTAGTTGTTTAAATTTACTCTTAATAGTAGTCTAGTTCATCTTCTTTTCTTGTAACATTAGTGTTCCATTTTATTTTTGGTTTAATATTTTCTTTTTAGCATTCATTTTAATGTTAGCATAATATTCTTTCATTAATTTTTATTTTTTGATTTTCTTCTTTTCTCTAGTAGTGTAATTTTTTTTCTTTTTAGCATCTTATTTCCTTTCTTATAATGTAATTTTATTTTCTTTTTCTTTTTTCTTTTCTCTAATGCTAATGCTCGGTTTTATTTTTCTTTTAGCTTAATTTTTTTTCTAGCATTTTTTCTATTTTCTTTTCTTTTCTTTTATTAAGTGTAATTTCCTTTTCAAATCTTTTATTTTCTTATTTTTAATAAAGTTTCATTTAACATTTCTTTCTTTGTAATATTAGTATTCATTTTTCTTATAAATTTTTTTTTCTATGATCTTATTTTTGTTATCTTCCATTTCTTTTTATTTTTCTAAAACCAAAAATCACAAAAAGGTTTTTCAGTTAACTTTTCTTTTTTTAAGTAGTCCATAATTTTTTTCCTTAAAAATACTCCATTATTCTTTCAAGTTCTTCTATTTTCTTCTCTTAAATTGTAAAGATATTAATAACTAAATTTTTTTAACTTGTCTTCTATAATATTTTTTTTTTCTTCTATTAACAACAAAAAGCACAAAATATTAAAATATTTTTTAATGTTCTTTTATTCTTCTTATTTTCATCTTTTATGTAAATAATTAGATTTTCTTCTTAAATAGCATTTTCTACCATTTATATCTTGTTAAATCTTTTTTTTTCTTTTAAATCTTTAAATTCTCTTTTGTTACAAAATTCTTATTTTAAATTTCTTTGTTATATAGATTTTCTTTTAATGCAGCATTTTCTTTTTCTTTTATGCATTTCTTATTTTATATTTTTTTTATTTCTTTATTAATTCATCATGTTAATGTTAACCTAGTTAATTTTGGTGATATGCAAATTTTAGTTTCTTTATTTAGCATGTTTAGGATAGTTTAGTTTTTCTTTTGTAGCAAATCCATATTTAAGTAGTTTTGCCAATTTCTAGCACATTTTTTTTTTAACCAAATCATGCTAGTTTAGGTTGTTTCAAATATTATTGCATGTAGGTATGTGTTCCATGTATCCTTTAGATAGAAATTGCATGTCATAGGACTTAGGATTTTTTCTTTCGACACTTATTCATTTTGGATTGCTATGTATATATTTTATGTATTTTTTATATTTAATTTTGGATGTTCTCTCTTTACCTCTATTTTCTTTATTTGCGTGCATTTGAGAAATTTTATTAAAGAACCAATGATGATTAGTAGATACCAACTTTACGGTTGGGCGAACGGGATGCCTAACACCTTCCCCAATTCGTACCTTAGCTCTCGAACCCTCTTTCTCTGATTAAACGTTTTAAAGATTAGTAGCCATTTTTATTTTTCTGAGTTTTTCTCAAAAACTAAGTGGCGACTCTATTTTCATCAAAAGGGTTTTCAAAATTTGGCTTTCAAGGTGTTTAAAATATTTTTCAAAACATCTTTGACTTCTCTTATTTTTGACCCCTAAATCCCAACGCTACAGTATTTTCTGGCAACTCCGCTGGAGACCGGTTTATAAAATCAAATAAGAGGGATAGACTTGAAAAAAATTATTGGTTCTTAATAAAAAAATTTATTTGTATTTTTGCATGCATATGCATTGTTCTTCAAACCCCATGCCTGGTCAACCTGATGCCCTGAACGTTAATCTATTTCGGGAATTGTCGGGAAGACGAGCAACCCTTGCTGACTGTACGCTATCATAGGCGCAGTAAAAGAGTTCAGGCGTACGATTTGGCCATGTCCTGCACCACTCCATGCATGGGAGGTATATACCCAGTTCTATTCAGGAGGTACCTTGTTCAATTGACCAAAATTGGCCTTTTGCATATAGTGAACCCCCCAGTTAGGTGCTGCTAACCCTAGTAGGATTATATATTTTTCTTTATTGTATGTTTTGATTGTATATTGTTAGGATTGTTGTTCGGATTAGACTAGTTCTTTCCCAGGGTTTGGCTCGAACTTTCTGTTATCCTTTGATTAGATTAGTTTTTTGCCTTCGGGTTCTTACCTAGGTTTCGTTCCTCACCCTAATCAGTTTCTCACGCCGTAGTTTTCTTCCTAGGGTCATGCCCGTGCTTTTTTTTAACATCTCTAGGATAGTCTCTCTCTTCTCTGGGTTCTTTTTAGATTGTCAGTTCTTCCTCGTTGGTGTATTAAGCTTCTTCCTAGAGTCATACCTGCGTTTCATTTTTGGACCTTTAAGGCGGTTTCTCTCCCTTCTGATTTCTTCTTGGGTTGTTAATTCTATACCCCGTCTTTGACTAGGCTTGTTTTCTTCAAACCCCTTTATTTCGACCTATGTGAGAAAAATTTTATTTTTCTATCGTTGTGCTGTCGATTTTCCTTAGAATCGTAGGTCGAACCAGTCCCTTGAGGGTTAGAATAATCTTCTTGTCGGAATGCCATCTGTCTAGATAAAACCTTTCCTCTAGAATTTGGTTGATTTATCCCCTTAGTTCTCATTCTGGATTTTTAAATGTTCAGTTGTTATGCTGTTGGCATTATTTCAGTCTCAGTTATTTTTGGTATCTAAGATATTTATTGTCTGTTGTCCGAGTTCTTCCAGAAAATATCTGAGACTGGTTATTTTACTTGCACGATTCAGGTTTTTCTGTGGATTACCACTTATCTGGAAAGAATACAGTTAACACGAGCTTGGGTAAGATCAGAATTGGGCAGACTTCGTAGAGTATTTGAATCAACCAACATGGCAGAGAATGAAGTTAATCTGACAGCCCTAATGAGGGCTATTACTGAGATACAGCGGGTTTTGGAGTAGCAGACCCAAGCTCAAACTCAATGTCAGGCATAAATATAAGCAATTCAGACCTGTATACTCGGTATGAATGGAAAGCCAGACAATACGAATGAGAACAGCAAAGATTTTTGGGATGACAACCAAGGACCCAAGATACCGCAGGTTGTTGTACCACCTCAGGTTCCCCGCTTGATTGTGATAGAAGATGAAAACACTACCCAATGTAGAGAATCTACGCTGGCAGAAAAGATTGACTAGATGGAAAAGGTGTTGCTAAAAGCCAAAGGAGTTGAGAAATATATGCTCGATGTAAAGGGATTCTGCTTGTTCCCAGATGCCAAATTATCAAAAAAGTTTAAAATGCTGAACATGAAAAAATTTAACAAAACTGGAGATCCTAGAATTCATCTCTGAATGTGTGTTGGTACCCTGTCACCAGTGGGGATTGATGACCAGTTGAAGGCTCAACTCTTTCACCGATCTCTTTCTAGGGCAGCCCAGAAATGGTTCCTCTCCCTTGATGTAGCTAAAACCAGAACTTGGAAAGACATTGCAACGATTTTTATCAACCAGTATAGTTACAATGTCCAACTGGATGTTACTACTTGAGAGCTTGAGACAACCCAACAAGAAAATCAGGAATCTTTTGTCGACTTTCTGACCCGTTGGAGGGGTAAAGCTGCAAAGATGACAAATAGGCCCACTAAAAAAGAGCAGGTAAGGATAGTGGTGAAAAACCTGCAGTCCCTATTGAAGTGTTATTTGATCACGCAGTCACTCTCTATATTCGAGCAGTTGTTCAATGCTGGGGTACAAATTGAGGACGCTATCCAATTTGGTGATATCAAGAAGATAGAATTCAGTCAAAAGCCACCAAGAAGGAATTTTCCCACAACCAATCAAAACGCATCCGCAGCAACTAACCTTGTGTCCCGCTCAGGCGAGGTGAACCTTTTGAACCCTTCTTCTTCCACTCATCAAATAAGAAACCTTCAGCAATCAAGCGATGGTCAGCAAACACAGCAACAGCCACGAAGAACTTTCACCCCTCTCAGCATCCCGTTATCCACTGCTCTAAACCGTCTGGTAGAGAAAGGACTCATCAAGGTACTAGATCCTATGCCAGTGCCTGACCCGCTTCTCCCGAGATACAATGCCTCTCAATACTGTGCTTTCTACAAGGGTCACGGGCATTTAATTGATAAATGCATGAGGCTCTGACATGAGATCCAGAATTTCATTGATAACAAAGTCACAATCAACCCACTACCAAATCATGTCAGGCAGGTTGGGGCAAATTACATGTCTTTAGGAGAATCGAAGGACCCGAGTCAGCACATCTGCTCAGCACACCTACCCCGCCCTCATGTTTCAATAACTAAGAACCAAACAGTATGCTCATTCATGATGATTAGAGATAGTCGAGACAGAATGGAAAAATGGAATGATAATGCCTGGGAATGGTATCGACTGATGATCTAAATCTACCAACAGGAAGAGGAGCGCAACGAGGTAGACTATTGGCCATTGGATTATCCAACTCGGCCTTATGGGTTTGGCCATGTACTCGATGGAATCACCCTTGCCCAACTTTTTGAGGAAGAAGTGTACGTCGATGAAATGCAGTCCTACTGGCTGGTCAGGATTGTGTTGAAATCTGATGGGACCGAATGGACTAATCTTTGAACCGCTCAGGAGCAGCAAGTGAACTTTATTAAAGAGGACATCTGGGAGGAGGTCAACAATACATGGGCTATCGAAGATGATCAGGAAAGAAGGGAAAGGGCAGCCGTTAGAGACCTAAGTGATTTGTTGGCATTCGAAGAACCTCTGCATTCAAACAAAGTAAGACAAGGTGATAGTGTGATGCCGGGGTTATGGGACCCTGAAGACGGCGTGGAACACCTAACCATAAGTGGAAGACACTTTAAGCCAACTCAGTTAGAGAGAGGACAGCCAAGTGGGAAAGGAAAAGAGACAGAGTAAGAGGAGGAGGATTTTACTGTACTAAGATAGCTAAAAAAGACGCAGGCCAACATCAGTATCTGTGGCTTGTTGATGCTGTCACATAAGCATAGATAAGCTATTTTGAACGTATTAAACAAGGCTAGTGTCTCGATAGATGCAACCCCCGAGCAGCTTATTGGGCTCATTCTGCCAGCTGCCAAACCAAGAGTCATTTCCTTTTCTGGTAAGGATTTGGCGGCTGAAAAAAAAAGTCACAACAAGTCGCTGCACATCATCGTCAAGTGCCTAGAAAAATAGGTCCTGGTAACCCTCATTGATAATGGGTCCGCCTTAAACATTTTCCCATTAGGAACAGTCGTCTACTTGGAGATGGGACCGGACCAGTTCACTCCCTGCAATCAAGGGGTACGAGCCTATGACAACACAAGAAGGGACGTACTAGGACTAGTGTCGTTTGCCATTTAGTGGGACCACTGGAGACGTTAGTTGAGTTTCACGTGCTAGACGTGCCGGCCTCCTTCAATCTGCTGCTGGGCAGGCCGTGGCTGCATGACCCAAATGTCCAAGCAGTACCATCTACCCTTCACCAAAAAATGAAATTAATAAAGAACGGGACAGTTTTAATCATTCATGGAGAGGATAGTATTCACCCTCCGAAACGAGGAGAGGGCGCGACTTTACTAGAAGTTCAGCATAGCGAAGATGATGTGTTGCTCAGTGGCTTTCAGTTCGATGAAACACCGACTGTTCAGACGCTAATGAACGAAGAAGAAAGGTATGTCAACCCACGAGCTTTAATGATGATGAGAAAAATGTCCTTCTTCCTTGGCATGGGATTGGGACATAAACTACAGGGAATCCCGAAACCCATTCAAGTATTGCCGACTTCGCACCATTTTGGTCTTGGGTATGAGCCAACAAAAGAAGATCTAGAAGGGCCTAAAAGGGGACGAAAGGCCAATTATTCTGGGACACTCAATGGGTACTTCGTCAAGGAAGGAGAAAATTTCTCGTATTGTGGCTTTCCGGAGCCGTGGATCGACGAAAAGACCAATCAAAAGATGCCTGGGTTGGAGATCTTTTTCAGCCACCAGTTGTCTGACATAGAGGAGGAAGAAATAGTGGAAGAAGAGAAGCAAGAAAAAAAGGTTCAGAAAGAGGACTGGGCTGACAAGTTTGATGGAGCTGATCTGGGCGTACTGTTCAACGAGAATATGGCTCAGTTGCGTATAATCGAATCAGATTACTTCATGATGGGCTTCAGCACACCGACAGATTGCACCAAGCTCATCGCCGACACGGCCATAAAGGAAGTAAAAAATTGGTCCATCGAGTCTTCTGACATGCAGGTCGTATATCCTGAGTCCAAGTTTAAGTCGAAGTCTGTAGTTGATGGCACATCCGTTGGTGCCCCTCTCTCTGCTTTTATCATCAAGTTTGTAATTCCCACAGTTCTTAATGCAATAAACGAGATTTTTGATTACTCTGCTTTGTTTGATTCATTTTATACGCTTTCTAATGATTTTGAATTCGACGGGGACATCCCCAAAGAAATAAAACTTTTAATAAAAAGAGAAGAAGAAATGCATGCCCAACCAATTATTGAAGAAACTTTGTCAATAAATTTGGGTGATAAAACTAACCCACAAAATGTTCAAATTGACTCTTCTTTATCCCTAGCCGAACAAGAGCAATTAATAACTTTATTAAAACAACTCCAAGATGTGTTTGCATAGTTTTACGAAGATATGCCTGGAATTGATCCAAATATTATCCAACACCACATCCCCCTGTACCCTGTTGCTAAACCGGGCAAACAAAAATTAAGACAGATCCGGTCAGAATGGGCTCTAAAGATCAAAGAAGAAGTTACCAAATAGATCAACGCTATATTTCTAATGGTAATCGAGTATCCGAAATGGGTAGCCAACTTCGTACCAGTTTTAAAGAAGGACGGTCGTATCCAAGTTTACGTAGATTTTTTAGACCTCAACAAGGCTAGCTCGAAAGATGATTTTTCGCTATCGCACATCAACGTCTTAGTAGCCAGTACAGCATGGCATGCCTTGCTGTCATTTATGGATGGTTTCTCCGGGTATAACCAAATTCTAATGGATCCTAAAGACAGAGAAAAAATTACATTCACCACGTCTTAAGGCACCTATTGTTATCGTGTAATGCTGTTTGGCTTGAAAAATGCCTGAACAATCTATCAAAGGGCTGCCACTACCTTATTTCATGACATGATACATAAGGAGATTGAAGTGTACGTGGACAATATGATAGTCAAATCCAAGGATTGGGATGTCCACATCACAGCACTGAAAAAGTTTTTTGAAAGGATTCGGAAGTACAAGATGCAACTCAACCCACAGAAATGTGCATTTGGGGTCACTGCCAGAAAAAAGCTCAGATTCATGATCACTCAACGACGCATTGAAGTCGACCCTTCGAAGATCAAAGCAATTTTGGAAATGCCTCATCCAAAAACCGAGCGGGAAGTTAGGGGCTTTCCAGGAAGAATCCAGTTTATCAGCTGATTCATCGCGAAACTGACTACTACCTGCGAGCCGCTCTTTCATCTGCTAAAGAAAGGAGCCAAGTTCGAATGGGATCAGAAATGCCAAGATTCCTTCAATGCTATGTGAGAGTACCTATAAAACCCTCATGTTTTAACTCCTCACGAACTTGACATGCCACTGATCCTCTATTTATCAGTGACTGATTTAGCTATGGGATGCATGCTTGCACAAGAAGGAGAAATCAGAATCGAAAAGGCCGTCTACTACTTAAGCAAGAAGATGATCGGGTTAGAGATACGGTACACGCCGCTGGAGAAGACATGTTGGGCCTTGGTTTGGGCTTCCTGAAAACTAAGACACTACATGTTATCTTTCACAGTGAACATCATCTCTCGGATGGACCCGTTGAAGTATCTGTTCAAAAAGACAGCACTAATAGGAAGGCTAGCCCAATGGTTATTGTTATTATCAGAATTTGATCTCCAATACGTCACCCGAAAGTCAGTCAAAGGTAGAGCAGTGGCAGAATTTCTGGTCGATCAACCAGTTGAAGGAGGCGAAGACACGAAATTCCAGTTTCCTGATGAACAACTAATGAAAGTTAGGGATGACAAATGGACTCTATATTTTGATGGTGCATCCAATCAATATGGCTATGGAATAGGAGTCCTCCTTGTCACTCCCGACCAATCACACGTTACGTTGTCCCTAAAGCTCAACTTTGAAGTCACCAACAATCAGGCCGAGTATGAAGCATGCTTAGCTGGATTGAAGGCACCCCTAGAACTAGTCATCGGAGACTCGGCACTGCTAGTTTCACAAGTAAGAGGAGAATAGAAGGTCATGGACTTAACCTTAATTCTCTATCATTAAGAATTGGAAAAGTTGATACCATGCTTTAAATCAGTGATTTTCACTCATGTACCAAGACTGCATAACAAGTTTGCCGATGCACTGGCCACCCTAGCATCCATGATTGGCATACCACCAGGAGTGCGGATGAGACCTCTGATAATAGAGGAGACATGAAAGCCGACATACGAGATAATAGCCGCTATTGAAGAAAGCACTGACGGCCTTCCATGGTACTTTGACATTCAAAACTTTGTAGAGAAATGAGAATATCCCAAGTTTTCTAGCAAAAAGGACAAAAGGGCAATACGACGACTAGCTGCGCAGTTTGTCATTTGTGGTGGTAGACTGTACAAACGAGGACATTCTGGGATCAACAAGTTGTGTATAAACACTGAAGAAGGTCAAGAACTGATGAAAGAAATACACGCAGGAGTCTGTAAGCCACACATGATCAAAAATATGTTAGCTAAAAAGATCCTACGACATGGATACTTTTGGATGACAATGGAGACAGACTGTATACAGTTTATGCGGAGGTGCCATAAGTGTCAGATTCACGCAAACCTTATGCATGTTCCCCCATCTCACCTGTATAACCTGACATCACCATGGTCGTTCTCAGTATGGGGCATTGACATGATTGGCAAAGTAACCCAGAAGGCATCTAATGGACATGAGTTTATCCTGGTGGCCATTGACTATTTCACCAAGTGGGTGGAAGCAGCTTCCTACTCGGTATTGAAGGCCTCCTATGTCGCTAAGTTTGTCAAGCAAAACATCATTTTCCGATAGGGGTACTGCATGAAATTATCTCGGATAATAGCTCACATTTCCAAGGAGAGGTTCTAGATCTTTTCGAGAAATACCAGATAGTGGCTCATAAGTTCTCGATATATTTGCCGCAAACCAACGGAGCAGTCGAGGCAGCAAACAAGAACATTAAGAAAATTCTGTAAAAGATGATCAACTCACACAAAGATTGATCGAAACATCTACCATTTGCATTCTAGGGATACCGAACGTCGATCAGAACTTCAACCGGAACTACGCCGTCCTCTTTAGTGTACGGGATGGAAGTCGTACTCCCCATTGAAGTGGAAATTCCCTCGGTAAGGGTAGTGGCCGAGTCCAATATCTCAGAAGAAGAATAGAAGAGGAACCGAATGGAAGAGTTGCTCTTGTTTGATGAAAGAAGATTACAAGCCCTATTTCATGTACAAGGTTGCCAAATGAGGATAGCTCGAGCGTTCAATAAGAAGGTTAAGACTCGGGACCACAGAGAAGGAGAATTGGTTTTCAAAGAAATTAGAGCTCCTATTTTTTACCCGAGAGGCAAGTTCAAGCCAAACTGGTCTGGACTGTTTCTGATCAAAACCATCATGACCGGTGGGTGCAGTCATTATTATAGACTTGGATGGTAATATGTTCTCCACTCCAGTTAATCTCGATCAGCTCAAAAAAATACTATTCATGAGGTAAAAATAAGATAAAAATAAAGGCTCCGTGAGTTGAAAATCGAGAAGGCAATTTAGGTAAAAGTTAGAGCAGCTCGCAAGGCCGAAAACCCGAAAGGGCGACCTTGGAAAAAGTTAGGGCATTACAAAAAGGAAAGTGTCAACACCCAAGCAAAAATCAAGCCCGAACTACGTTGTGGCCTAATTCCATCTTTTTGGGATACGTAGACAGCTTCTTTTAAAGAAGTTCGGCAACTTTCTTTGTCTTTAACCATCTTTGAATCCGAATATGACCAATGCAAATTAATTTTTGAATTTTAATAATAAAGTCATTAAAACATTGGATAAATTTAAACCATCTTAAATATAAAGTGGGAGTTTGTCATTACTTCGATCAGAGCTACAAAGTTCTTAAATAAAGGGAGGGCTCGCAAGTCCCAAACTCTAAAAAAAAAGGGGGGGAAGCTGTGAAATTTTTCAAAACAAAGCAGAGGTTCTCAAATCCTCCTCCTTTTCGTCGCTTGTTTTCCCTCTTCCCTGTCTTTCTCTTTCCTATCTTGTGTCAACCATGTCTTGTATTCAGCAGAAAGATTAGGACACTCTAACTCGTGCATCTCCATCAATGAGCGAGATGGCCAGGTATCCCGATACTGTGCTAGAAAAGGAGCCTGCAGTGCAGAGGAAATCAAACGGCCTTGAATACTGGAAAATATGTTCTAACTTCGCCCGAACTGCCGCATGATCCTGTGAGGGTAGTAGAAAGTAGTCTAACACAGATTAATTAGCAGAACGCCAGGGTGATCCATAATGGTCAGAGTCATAGCAGGAATCTGCCACCAAGGGCACTGCCAGGTAATGTCTTGACTGGTCAGAGAAGAAAGATATTGTCGCCAAGACGCCTCGGTGTTACGTATCTAATAACGCGGGCGATAAAGGAAAGCAGCTGCATTGTGTCTATCAGTAGGAGGCTTTTGTACAAGGTTCACCTTCTCCATCAGCCAGATTTGTAGCAAGAGTTAGAACAGTAAGAGAAAGACTTTCATAGTATAATAGAGAACTTGATACAGGGGAAGATGTTAAGATCACCTGGAGAAGTAAAGGGCTACCAGCAAAAGTGGTGGTTTCACCACGATGGACAGCATCCAAGCCCAGCAGTGTCTCGGCCAAAACTAGGGGCACAAAGTCTCTCCCCATCCACATTTGGCTAACAATGTCAACCAGGGCAAAACTAACCTGCCCATCATAAGGGACACGGAGATACTAGGTAAGGAGGCAGAAGCAAAATGCATAACGACGCCGTAGCTGAAAGTCTAGATCGCTGAGGTCACCAGTAGGATGAAACCTCTCAATAAGCTATGGAATGTTGAGACAGTCACCCGAGGTCAGACGAGAAGCCTCCATCTTAGACAGATCGCAGAGTTGCATCACCTGCTGCCGAGTAGAGAAAAAGGGAGTAGGGACAATAACAGAACTCCGCTGAGTCAAGTCCAAGATGGAAGAAAACTCCTCTATAGTAGGGCAGAGTTCTTCAAGACCAAATCAAAAGACATGAGACTGCAGATCCCACAGTTGTGCAGCAGCCATCAGTAAAGGTCCGTTAATCTTCACAGCCCTCAGTGAGAAAAGGGCATTCAAGCCAAATGGGGAGAAGTTCAAACGTTCAATGTGAGAAAATGATTCAATCCATAAAAGAAGAGAAGAAGCCATTTGAGTCGGAGTAACAGTAAATGGGGCCTCTGCGGTTATATTTATAAGGCTAGGAAGGGTGGGAAATCAGAATTTCAGGAAAAGGAACGATCAATGTGGCGATCGCCATCTTGGAACTGACGACCGCCAACTCTAAAAAGCATAGTACAGTGACATTATTCTTTTGACCAGGCGATCGCCATGTCTAAACGGGCGACCGCCAAGTAGATATTTTGAAAAAGTGGCGACCGCCATGTTCAAACATGGCGGGTGTGGGGCAGTTTTTAGTTTGTTTGTTCTGTATTAGTTGTGACATCTGAACTATGCATCTAAGGAAGTTTGAGCAGTAAATAAGAGAGAACCATACAGCAGGCGGATGAGCAAATAATGAAATGGCACGAAGGCCCAAAATGCATTAAAAAGTAAAAAAGTAATACTGGGACACCCAGGCCCAATAACCAACAAAACTGGGGCACTCAGGCTCATGGATCAAGTAAATGTATGTGTCAAATTGGGGCACACATGCCCATGAAGCAGATAAATATATGTAAACATGTCAAAATAAGGCACGCAAGCCCATCAAATAAGTGTATCTAAAAAAGTAACTTTGTGGGGGAGGGGGTCTCTCTCTCTCTCATGTATGCCTCAGGCGGACTCGACGAGAGGGGCCAGCCTCCTTCGAACTGTCATCCTAAAAAAGCCAGTCGAAGTCGTCACCATCGTCACTGCTGGAGGAAGAAATAACTATGGATCGGTTCCGAGCAGATGAAATTGACCCTCTGGAATGAGCCCGAGAAGATGCCCGGGAACCACGACCCCGAGCTGGGGCTAGAGCAAGAGGTCCAACTGGAGCTGGTGGCGGCACCACACCAGTGGCCAGAGCTGGAGGATGTCAAAAGGGGAGCAAGTCTAAGAGATGAATAAAGATATGAAATTGCAAAAAAAATTGAAAAGAACACACAAGCTACTCACGGCGGCTACTGGTATAAAAGTGACGTCGTCTTCCCGCATCGAGGTATCCATATGCCGAACCAGTACTCTCAAGCCGGTAATCATTAGCATGGCCCAGTTTAACCAAGCCTGATTGACCTGTGGAAGAAAACAGTTCAGAAAAGACTAGATAGATAAAACAAGTCACTGAGGGAAAGGTAGAAGACAAACCTGGCCGATGTCAGCCCTGAACTCCGATTCTGGCAGAACAGGAACCGGCAGAGAGAAGGGGAAGCCATATACCATGGTTTGGACGTCCCATGGTATCTCTGGGCCCCTCCCGCCAGCAGCATCTCTAGTAGCAGCTCCGACAGTTGCCCCAGAAACACCCACAGCCCCAGCACCTCCAGTAACAGCATCAGCATCAGCGGCCTCCGGTGCTCGCCTCCTCCTTTCTCCAGCTGAGCCTGGACCTAAGGGACCCATCAGGTGCACCCGGGCCCAAGCAGTGTAGTCCCCTTCCACCACCACCAGCTCTGAAATTGGGGTCCCCACCGTCTCTAGTAGTAAGTGACGGGACCTAGATGATCAGTCCGGCGCATATGTACTGGAGGAACCTCCAAGATCCGGAAGTGATCTAGGTCGAGCGACTAGCGAACCACTCGCTCTCCCAGATAGTACTCCCACCCAAATGGGCCCTCCAGCAGGATACGCCTCGCCGTAATGTCGCGGCTGCACATCAGATCTGCGCTGGCCCAATCATCCATCCCCCTCCAGACATCCTAGTGAACCTGCAACAGTTCAAAATACAGTACAATGCAAAGAATAGTAAGCCATACAGTATGATGAATAGTGTGCAGTAATTAGTGCTCAGTGCGGTGCAGTATAGTGCGGTGCAGTGAATAGCGTAATAAGTAGTATAATACAGAAAGAAATGCATCAAATGGTAAAGATACCTGGTCAGGGGTCAGCCGATCTAGTGACACCGAGAATTGGTCGAAATCTTTCCCTCCGACTTTCTTTCCCTTCAGCCCATGGGACCACCGGGCTGCACGGGGAATAACCAGAGGGTATGTTGCAAAGTTCGCCGGGACATGAAGCCCGAGGAACTCAGAGGTCCATAACTGCAAAGAAGAAGATGTCAGCAAGCAGAAATAACAGATAACGGAAATAGATGAAGAACTGCGAAAACTAAGTCATACCTCTTAGACCCTCTAGTATCCCCCAATGCTGAGCTCCTGAGGGAAGCTGGTCAGTGTCCTCATAAAACTGTAAAGAGTGGCCAGAGCAGTGCCGCCCCAATCATACGATGCGACTCAATCAAGACGAGCCAGGCCGCCCAAGTAATGCAAGTGAACAGTATTCTCCTTGTTCGAAAATAAGGAGGTACCGAACATATACATCAAGAATCCTCGGGCAACCCACTCATAGTGGCGAGGCTCGGTGCACTGGAAGTGTCTGAAACGGTCAAAAAACCAGGTATATCGGACCCGGTCTCTATCCACCTGCGCTGGAATAGCCCCAAGGAAATACATCAGGGCATCAGCAGACTGCGCAATGGTGGGATCAAATGTGATGGAAGCTCCTCCAACTCGAATGCCGGTAATGAGGGCAAAGTCCAGAGGCATTAGAATGGCCTCGAAGGTGGTGAAATGGAAGGTGTTGGTGGTATCCCACCACCGCTCTACCAGGGCTGTCAGCCATACACGATCATTGCTCGTCTTACCCGGCAGAGGGATGAAGCGAGCAAAGCTGGAGGCGTCGATGTAAACCTGGCTACGAGCAGGGAGGGCATCATACCACTCCAACACCTCCCCGGAGACAAAACCTCCGAAGCCCGGGACATAATGACCAGCCTATAAAAGAAGACAAATAGAGAACATATAAAGAACAAATCGAGCAAGCAAAGTGCCAAAAATATCTGAAAGCAAAGCCCTAGGAAACTAGGCGCCCTAACCCTAGATTCGTGTGCAAGCGACGACCCTTCAGTTTCTTTCAAAGCCCTAAGAAACTAGGCACCTTAACCACAGGTTCGTGATTCCTTGTGACCCTAGGCCCTGGTACACCAGGCAAATTTCTATCATTCTATGCTAATTTTCTTCCCGAGTATATAAAAAAAATCCCCATTTCTTTTGACATTTGTGTTTTGTCCCATAAGAATAATTTTCTTGAAATCTTTGAAAATTGGCTCCAATCATAACAAAAACAAAAAAATAATAATATATAAAAAATAATAAATAACAATAAAAAAATAAAAAATAAAAAAAATAAAAAAATAAAAAAATAAAAAAAAATCTTCCTAAAATTTCTGAGATTTTTTAGCATTTTTCGCAAAATTTTCAGGATCTTTTAATAATTTTCTCAAAAAATTTTTCAAAATGTCTAGGATTTTCTAAAATTCTACACAAATTTCTAGTGTTTTCTTAAAAATGTTCCTCAAATTTCTAAAATTTTCTTTAACTTTTTCTAGGATTTTTTAAAAATTTGCCTTAAATTTATAATATTTTCTAAAAATGTTTCTCAAATTTATAAGATGTTCTAAAAATTTCTAAAATTTTTCTCAAATTTCTAGGATTTTCTTAAAATTTTCCTCAAATTTCTAGGATTTTCTAAATACTTTTCTCAAATTTATAGGATTTTCTTAAAATTTCTAGTATTTTCTATAAATTTTCCTCGAATTTTCTAAAAATTTTAAATTTTCTTACAATTTTCTCAAAATCTTCTAGGATTTTTCTCAAAATTTTGAAAATGTTTTTAAAATTTTTTTAAAGATTTTCTAAAGATTTCTATAAATTCTTCAGGATTTCTCTTAAAATTTGTTCCAATTTTCTAAGATTCTTTCTAAAATTTTTAAGGATTCTAAAAATTTTCCTAAAAATGTCCCCTTAAAATTCAAAAGTTTAAAAAAAAAAAAAAACAAAAACAAAGATTCCTCCCCCCTAGATTTGTGTTTTTATCAAATAAAAACATAAGTCTTTTATTTTTGAGATTTTCGCTAAATAAATCGCCTCTTTTGTTGGTTGTTTAAAAAATCATAGTGTACCTACTGTTTTAATCTCCTTTGCATACGTACATAAGCTAAGTTCAAAGTCCCAATCATCAAAATAAATCATCAATGTCATAATCATCATTCATATTATCATCATCATCATCATATCACAAGCACATCTGAGGGGATCCTAGGCATGCATCTACGTTTGTCGTACCATACAACATGCTTTGGTATTTAAACAGCAAGTTTGGAAAACTTACCGATGGGCGTCGACGAGACATGTGGTGGTCGGGCTCTCGCAGAAGAATGTCGGCGGCAATTGCATCATCAGGAGGCTCGTAGCGTCTCATCCCGCGCGGAACCACACGATGAGGCAAAGGTGCATAGGTGTGCGGGTCGAAGGGCGCCGGATGGCCATTTCCAGCATCGGGATCCAAAAAGCCAGCAATCTCGGCCTCTGCAGCAGCATCAGTAGCCGCCTGCACCGCAGCAGCTGCTCACGCCTCCTCAACAAAATGACGGGAGGCAAGCTCTGCCTCGAGTACAAGAGCATCCATCACAGCAGTAGGCTGCGTAGAAGTGCCCCCACTAGCAGAAGGACCCCGTCGTGTCCATCGCTGCAGCAGCAGTAGGCTGCGTAGAAGTACCCCCACTAGCAGAAGGACCCCGTCATGTCCATCGCAGCAGTAGGCTGCGTAGAAGTACCCCCACTAGCAGAAGGACCCCGTCGTGTCCCTGAGTCGTCATCCCCCTGGCCTTGGCCCGCCATGAAGAGGAATGGGATCACAAAAAGCAAGGTGAACATCGTGTGAGTTTAGAAGCAAGAAAGGAACAAAGGGAAAAGTTTGGGAGCGAGGGAGAAGACGAGAAAGAATGGAGAGTTAGAGAGAGAGTGAAAGGATGCAAATGGGTCATGCTCACGCGCTTTAAAGGGCTGAATACGCGCTCGGAGTTGGCGGTCGCCATCTCATGAGTGAGCGACCACCATGTTTCCCAAACGTCACACGGCGTGCGCCATGTTGTAGGGATTTCTAGTGCACGACCGCCGTGTCAGACGGATTTAGTCCAAGCGGCCACCAGGTTGTCAACCGCCATATCATTCCCATCACGGCGACCGCCAACTCCAAAGTAGGCGGCCTAGTATCAGTTCGCCATTATGACGTTTTAGGATTTTTAGGGGCTATTTGGGCAATTTTGTGTTTTGTTTTATTATTATTATTATCACTATTATGCATTTATTTTATTCATTAAAAAAAATAATTTCCAGAAAACATAAAAAAATTTATGTTTATTTTTGTGTACATGTTTTGTTTCTAAAAATAACTTTTAAAACTTTTCAAAAATAATTTTGTAATCTCGAATGTTTCTTAAAAATACTTCGAGAAAATTTTTGTGTGTTTTAAATCCTTATCTCTTTGAGGTATTATCTTCTCCTGATGAATGTAATTTTTAAGTCGTAACTTGACTTTTAAATTATTTTTATCTTATATCTCGTCTCGAATTTTTAGATCTTAACTCGACCTATTAATTCATGACTGTCTCCCCGATAAAATTAAATTCTAAGTCATAAATTGGCTTTAGTTTTCCATATCTCGTGCCCTGTCCTATTTTTATGTCTTAATTCGACATCTTAATTTGCAATCTTTCTTCCTGATAAATCAAAAAAGTTTTGGCCGTGGCTTGGCTTCTGATCATTTTAAATCTCAATTCCGATAAACCTACCTTTAAGTCCTGCATTCTTGGATCTTGACTTAACCTATCAATTTGATATTTACCTACTCGGTCCTCCTCATGACCCTAAAATGACTCATCGGTCCTCCTCACGACCTTAAACTGACTCATCGGTCCTCCTCATGACCCTAAACTGACTCATTGGTCCTCCTCACGACCCTAAACTGACCCGTCGGTCCTCCTCATGACCTTAAACTGACTCATCGGTCCTTCTCACAACCCTAAACTAACTTGTCGGTCCTCCTCACGACCCTAAACTGACTCATCGGTCCTCCTCACAACCCTAAACTAACTTGTCGGTCCTCCTCACGACCCTAAACTGACTCGTCGGTGCTTCTCCTCCTCACGACCCTAAACTGACTTGTCGGTCCTCCTCACGATCCTAAACTGACTCGTCGGTGCTTCTCACGACCTTAAACTGACTCGTTGGTTCTCCTCACGACCCTAAGCTAACTCGTCTGTCCTCCTCACGACCTTAAACTGAATCGGTCCTCCTCATGACCTTAAACTAACTTGTCGGTCCTCCTCACGACCTTAAACTGACTCGTGTTTGCATTACACTATACTTGTTATGCATCATATCTCTTATCAATGCATCCTTGCATTCGCCCCATGAACTACGTTCTGGTCTGATCCCTAGCGAGAGGGGGTACGTAGACAGCTCGATAAAAATTCGAGTACGACCAACATCATATGCATACTTATGTGTTTGTGGCCTAAGATTAATGGCTCGGTCAAATGGTTGTTGTCTCTGGGTCTTTGATATAACCTGGGTCTTTGATATAACCTGCTTCACGCGTTACTATGCAAGTTATATCAAAGAGGGGCAACTATAGACACCCCAATTTGACCATGCCCAATCTTAGGTTAATCTGATGATGAAAACAGGTGGAATAGTGCCTCGATACAATACTCGGGAAGTGATCCAAGCTCAGTATTTGAACCCAAAACCTTCAAATTAATGAAATTTTATCGAACCATCAAAACTTGCTGCCCAAGTAAGGCGACCGCCAACTTGCATTGTGGTGACCGCCATAAAACTTTATAAAAACTCTAGCCAAAAGTGGCGACCGCCACCTTTCATCATGGCGACCGCCAACTTCTATTGTGGCGACCGCTGTAAAATTTTATAGAACCTTTCCAAAACATGGCGACCGCCAACTTGCATTATGGCGACCGCAAACTCCAAATGGCTGGACGTGTCCCAAAACATGGCAACACCTCATTGGTTGAAGAATTCTATAAATACCGTACTCCAGCGTACGTTTTCAGTACGAATTTTGAGTGAGAGAGACTCTGTCGATACATCAAGCGATCCTAAGCCTCGACGCCGAAGTCCTACCGAAATACCGAGTCCCGAACCTCCAATACCTACAATTAAAGTCTTAATCTTGTTTATTCCATATAATTTAATTGTTTTCTTCACTTCTTTAATTGTTAATTCTTTCGCACACACACACTTAACACATTGTAATTTTCATTTGTATTCATTAAGTGGTGCTAACATATTTTGGTAATTACAACTTAATAATGTTGTTAATTGTTGTAATAATGCTCCTATATTTATGTGAATGTAGTGATTAATACTACATTTCACATTTAAGATAAATAGTTATTTTTAATTTTTTTTATCTTTCTAGTATTAGTTTAATATTCTAGCATTTATTTAGTTGTTCAAATTTACTCTTAATAGTAGTCTAGTTCATCTTCTTCTCCTGTAACATTAGTGTTTCATTTTATTTTTGGTTTAGTAATTTTTTTAGCATTCATTTTAATGTTATCTTAATATTCTTTCATCAGTTTTTATTTTTTCATTTTCTTCTTTTCTCTAGTAGTGTAATTTTTTTTTCTTTTTAGCATCTTATTTCATTTCTTATAATGTAGTTTTATTTTTTTTTTCTCTTTTCTTTTCTCTAATGCTAATGCTCGCTTTTATTTTTCTTTTAACTTAATTTTCTTTTTCTAGCTTTTTTTCATTTTATTTTCTTTTCTTTTATTAACTGTAATTTCTTTTTCTAATCTTTTATTTTCTTAACTTTAATAAAGTTCCATTTAACATTTCATTCCTTGTAATATTAGTATTCATTTTTCTTATAAAAATTTATTTTCTTTTTCAATAATCTTATTTTTTTTATCTTTCTTTTCTTTTTATTTTGCTAAAACCAAAAATCACAAAAAGGTTTTTCAGTTAACTTTTCTTTTTTTAAGTAGTTCATAATTTTCTCTCTTAAAAATACTCCATTATTCTTTCCATTTCTTCTATTTTCTTCTTTTAAAATGTAAATATGTTAATAACTAAATATTCTTAACTTGTCTTCTATAATATTTTTTTTTCTTTTTTTCTATTAACAACAAAAACTACAAAACTATAAAGATATTTTTAATGTTCTTTTATTCTTCTTATTTTCATCTTTTATATAACTAATTAGATTTTTTTTCTTAAATAGCATTTTCTACCCTTTATGTCTTGTCAAATGTTTTTTTTTTTAAATCTTTAATTTTTTTTTGTTACAAAACTCTTATTTTAAATTTCTTTGTTAAATAGGCTTTCCTTTAATGTAGCATTTTCTTTTTCTTTTATGTATTTCTTATTTTACATATTTTTATTTCTTTATTAATTCATTATGTTAATGTTAACCTAGTTAATTTTGGTGATATGAAAATTTTAATTTCTTTATTTAGCATGTTTAGGATAGTTTTTTTTTTTTTTGTAACAAATTCATGTTTAAGTAGTTTTGCCAATTTCTAGCACATTTTTATTCTTTTAATCAAATCATACTAGTTTAGGTTGTTTCAAATATTATTGCATGTGAGTATGTGTTCTATGACTCTATCTTTAACAAAAATGAGTTTTCAAATTTTGGCTTTAAAGGTATTTAAAATATTTTTTAAAATATCTTTGACTTTTTTTATTTTTGACCCCTAAATCCCAACGCCACAATATGAAACACATTTTTTGTCACTGGCCACACAAAACCTCACGGCGGTAGCAAAAGGATGTCGCGGCCGTGACATATATGTAAACAAATGGTGCGGCCGTTAGAAACTTGAGGCAGCTGTTACTGTGAGTTTTGCAAAGCATACGACCGTGACATTGAAAGGTTGCAGCCGTTGTCTTTATAACCACAAAACACATAAGAATGGAGGTGTATAGAGTAGAGATCACAACCCATTTGATCTAGACCAGATCTTCTATTCATTACCTAACAAGAAGATAAACTGAGGTACGAAAAAGAGAAAATGCGAAACAGAGCTAGAAAAGGGGGGGAAACCTTGAAACAAACGAATATCAAAGAGGTTTGAAAAGAGTTTTCATGCTTTTAGCCTCTAAACAGATGTCGCGATCAAAATAATAGAATGTTGTGGCCGCGAGTAAAGAAGGCACAAATGTATTGACCATGTGCAAAAAGGTCACGGCCGTGACTGTAGGTTTAACAAAACATACGGCTGTGACACTAGAAAGTCGCGGTCGTCACGTTCTAGAATCTCAGGGAGTTTTTGATGTGCTCAGTGTGCTCGTGAACATCGAAACGAAATAAAAATGACTGTAAATGTATGAAACAGAGAGCTACGAATACACTTTTATAATGAAAACTTGAAGGAGCAATGCTTAGATTGAAATGAATGATAAATAGACGATAAAAGACAATAGAAACCTTGTCCACGATGCCCTCGGGGGAAGAAAATGTGCTTTATAGAAGAATTGTGGTTCCTAAGGTTACCTCGTATAGATATCCACCTCGAATGGCCTCTGCGAGTGAGAATAGGCTATCTCCACGCTAATACGAGCTCCAAGAACTCCCTCAA
This sequence comes from Heliamphora exappendiculata, assembly GCA_034768845.1. Classification (NCBI taxonomy): domain Eukaryota; kingdom Viridiplantae; phylum Streptophyta; class Magnoliopsida; order Ericales; family Sarraceniaceae; genus Heliamphora; species Heliamphora exappendiculata. The sequence continues at coordinate 104,938 of JAOTRH010325145.1, forward strand.
CGCAAGTAAGAATACGAATAAGGCTCGGGAAGTATGGAATGTATAAGGAGAATATCGGGTGAGGGAGTGTTTGGGCAGAATTTTAGTGTCCAGGTCTTCTTCTCTTAATCTTCTTGGAAACGCCGCCTATTTATAGGCAAGGCAAGCAACACATACCCCTTTTGAAATGTTGCCACCTGTCTAAAAAGGATAATAGGGACAGCTACTACCTTTTTTCTTTTACATAGTGACGGTCGCTACCTTTATGGTGATGAAAAGGACAAGCGCGACATTTGAAGTCGCGGTTGGGATAAAAGGCGCGGTTGTGACAAAGGAAGTCATAGCCTGGTTTAGGGTTTGCAAAAAGGTCACATCTATGTGGTAAAAGTCATGGCCTGGATGTTTTTTGGTGGTTTCATTGGGTTTTGAGCCATTTCGTGATTTTTCTTTCTTGGAAATATCTTTGAGCATGATTCTCATACTTTCATCATTGCAGCGCATTCGAGATAGGTACCTAAGATTCGGCTTAGTCAAATTGGGGTGTCTACAGGATGTTTGGGGTTTTCTTCTTGAATTAGGGTTTTTACCTCTCGGGTTTTAGGTCTCTAGGGTTCTGGATCGAATCAAGGTTCCTAACCTTTTGGCGACCTTAGATCTCATAGGTTCATCGTCACTAATACTATAGTTTTTAACTGGGTCCTTACATGATCCTTTAACTGGGGCTTATGAGTTGTTGCCCATTTGTGCATTAGGGTTACTTGATGGCCACAGAGGATAGTCACAGATCTTGTGTCCCTCTTGTCTGCATTTGAAGTATTTTTCAGACATATCCATGCCTCTTGCAAAGCTTGGTTGGAATTTCGATGGAGTTCATGAGTACGGATTCTGTGCATTTCCTCCTCTATTGCTCTAGATCGGTCCTTTTTGCACTAGTTCTCCTTTCTTATTCTAATCCTAAATTCTTCTTGAATCATTCAGCTCTCTCTCTCTGTGCTACTAAGGTTATTTTTACTACTTGACCGTATGTGGGTAGTTGTAGGACAGTCACCTTTCCTTTAAGTTCAGGCTCCAATCACCATTCGAACTTCCTTGCCCTTGAATTCTCATCAGGAGTTATGGTCGGTGCATATCGGCTCAGTTCATCGAATCGGTTGGCATACTGAGTTACTGATAATTTTCCTTGTCTTAAACTTAGAAATTCTTGAACCATATCTTGCTTGGAGGTGGCAGGAAAGTATTTCTCGAGAAAGAGGTCCTCAAAAAGTGCTCAAGTGAGGGTCGTTACGTCTATTGTGGTTTAGGTCATCTCCTACTAGTAATCGATTCACAAATGAATCTGGTGTCGACTCGTTTGAACCTTCAGTGTTCAGAGGAACCATTTGATGTCGACTCAACTTGTCTCTGGTGTCGATACTAAATCTCTGTAGGAAGTCTCGGTAGTTTTGTGTCGATACAAATCTTCTTGGGATCGACACCAAAATTCTGCAGGCAGGCTTCGGAACATTGGGTCGACACGATTTGTTGAGGGGTCGACACCAATAATCTGCAGGAGGTCTCGATTGTTTTGTGTCGACACAATTTCTATTGTGTCGACCCAAACTTTCGAAAACCAAAAGTGAGGATCACTTTTGTGTCGACACAATATTGATCTGTGTCTACTCAAAATGAGTCCTAGGTATTTCGGCGTTTTTTTGTGTTGACACTAACATTTTGGTACCTGAAGATCAACTTGAAAAACAGTTAGGGTGTCAAAGAATTTGATCAATTGATGTTGACACACTTGATAAGCTTCAAGTATACTTTGCCATAATTATTTGACTTAATTTTCAATTAAGATCAACACAAAAAAAATTCTAATTAAAGAATTTTGAAATGCTTGAACCTTTTGAGATAAAAGTCATTTCTTTTTGGCTAACGTGTCAACTTTGATTGTTCAAAATGTGTTAACACTTTTATTTTGAAAATATAAAATATTATCCATTAAAAATATTTATTTTTTAAAAATGAATTATATAAATCATCAAAATCAAATTAAAAAACCCTTAAGCTAACAGATGTGAAAGTTAGGTTTTAGTGGGAACACAAGTAATTTCGAGTTTTGTTTGAAATCTTATCTATGTTCAATATGAAAGGGTGAACCATGTTTAGAGCTTAATAGAGGTTAGCCTTGATAGTGGATTCGACTTGAGGATTAATGGTGATCCTAATCCTTGAAAGTTTTTGTCCTTTCATATATTTGGAAAAAATATAGTTCAATTGGAATTCTCAGTACAAAATCATGTTGGATATAAAAATTATGAAAATTTTCATTGCTTGTTGTAATTTGAACGAATTGCCGTGTAGTGAATACATGAGATACTTAAGGTGAAGACTAGTGTGAGACACTGACCCGTTTTCTTTTTCGGCATTTTTGGATGCCCGTTATGTGTTTTCGTTGTAGCATATTTTTACTGCTTTTGATGCATGATCGAGCTTAGATATGCATGCGAAGTATGTTCCCAGGGCCGTAGGCCGTTTGGCGCGAATCTCGAAAAAAAATTTAAAAAAAAGATATTTTAGAGGCTTATAAATATCTGGAGTTAGATATTTTCATAAAGATATTTTTCAAACTTAGCTCCTAAACTTCTTATTTTCTCTATACCTTCTCTCCAAGTTCTCAGGGGCCCGGGGCTCAATTTTTAACGATCCAATAGCGGATCCTTGCTTTTGCCATCGAGGGCTACGCAACCATCCGGTCAGATTTTAATTTTGGCAAAACTCATTTTTGCACGTGGTTCGAGGTGGTTCGAGACGTCGAGTTTTAAACTCTTCAAAATAGGATTCTAAACCCTACTACTGTAGAAGGGTGCTCTGGGTAAACGTGTGTATTTTTAACGGTTAGATCTTGGTAGATCTGAAAGTTTTATCAAAGTTAGTTTTTGGGTTAAAAATTGGATTTTTGTTAGTTCCGGTGGATGGAATCGTGTTTTCATAGTTTCTTTTGTGGTTTTGATGTTAGGCTTGGGGTGTGGATGTCCGAGCGTGTTGTACGGAGGTTTCGAGGCTTCGTTCTGAGGTTTGGAGGTTGAACCTGTAGCTTAGAACCGTTTCTAGGTTGGGATCAGTCGACTGAACCTATGAGTTCAGTCGACTGGATCATGTGTTCTTGGGTTCAGTCGACTGGACCTCGAGGGCCAGTCGACTAGACAGTGCTTCTGGGCGTTTGGTGGTTTTCCAGTGTGTTTTCAGTCGACTGGGGGTTGGGTCCAGTCGACTGAAGCTGTGGGCTGGTGGTTTTTGGTTGTGGGTTATTTTCTTGGTTTTCGATTGGTGTCCTATGGTATTTAATTGATTAATTTATGAGAATTACTTTATTTAAATACCTGTGGATTCCTTTTGGGGTTTGGTTGGTTGTGTGGTGGTTTCGGGAGTCATGTTGTGGCCCTAGGGGTGAGTTTGAGTGTCACCCACGTGAGTGATGTGCATGGTAGATGCGGCTTGTTGGTGCACGATTGGGTGCGTGGTTTACTGTTGGGTTGTGTTGGCGTGGGTGAGCGTCGTGGGCTTGTGATGGTCGTGTTGGGAGTGTTTGGTCCAGTGGCAGTCGTGTGGGTTGTCCCCGTGGGTGGATGTCGATTTTGACGGGTAGCGTCATGATGTGTTTTTATATGGTTATGTGCATATTTATAACTGTTTATTTATGTATGAAATACGTAAGTAGATTACGTGGTTATGATATCAATTATTTTGTGTAACGTGGTTTATGCTTTAAAACTTAGGATTTTTTAGGCATGTGACGTGGTTTGTGGAGCGTCGTGTTGATACATAGTTATATACTTTAATTCCTAATTTAGCTTTGCATATGTGTATGAAATTGATTAGATAAATCTATAATCTAGTAAACGTAAAAACCTAGTTGATGATGCACGTGTGCGTGTGTGGGTGTATGTGGTAGGCTACGAAAGTCGGTGCACGAGGTAGGTTCTGAAAGCCGGTGTGTGCGATTGGGGGCTGCGGTCCTTCGGTGAAAGTCCGAGAAGATGCATTAGTTGGGGCTGCGGTCCTACGGCAAAAGTCCGTGAAGATGTTTTGCATGGGTTGCGTGCGTGGTGTAGGGGTGTGTGTGTGTGCGACATCTGAAGGCTGAAACGAGGTCCTGAAGAGGCACGTGTTCATGGATTGCATGTATTGCATTTTGGGACGGATAGACCAATTTTCTTAAAACTGTATTATCGGCTTACGGGAGTCAAAATACTGTATTATCGGCCTACGGGAGTCGTAATACACGAATCGTTTTTAAGGCTCTAATGAGTTGACAAATGATTTTTATCCTCGCTTTCCCTTGCATGTTAAAATGGTTTTCTGGCTCTGATGAGTCGTGATCTAAAACGGTTTTCAAATTTTTTTTAGCTTGAAAGAGAGTCGACAACTGCACTTCGTTTATCGAGCATGTTTAGCTTATATCGCATGTGTTGTTTAGAATCTACTGAGCTTTGGTTCACGGTGAGAAATTTATTTTTCTTCAGGTACCGGTCTCAGAGGTTGATCTATAGGTGCTGAAGAGGCGAAAGCGCTGTAGCCTTTCTTTTTGTTAATTTTGTTACATGTATGTTTACAACATGTTTTATGGGCGTTAGAGCCGTGTAATGTTGTCATTTGGCGTTTATATACAATGCATGTATGGTTTAAATTGAGAGTATATTCTTGGGTTGGGTATCTTGTATGGTTGCTTATGGGTGTTTCACGTGGCCCGGAGTTTGGGGCGTGACAACTTAGTATCAGAGCTCTGGGTTCGAATACCTATGAGCCGTGGTAAGGGGGTGTATACCGTGTGAGGTTGATTACGTGTGCTTGACTGCATGTGTTTAGATATTTTGATAATATGAACGTGATAGCATGCGAGTCTTACGTGAACGATGTGTATATGTGAGCATGGGGGTTGAACTGTGGGACTGATTAGTCCTGCCTTTAGGTGTTTAGATCAACAAACTTGAGAGCCAAGTTAGAAACACGTTTAGCTGACGTGATTTCTATCAGAGAGTCTGAGTAGGTTATCCAGATTGACGAGTCATTCTTGTTGGTTCTCCTCGGTATATGTGGAGTTGTTTAGCATGAACCTATGTGGCTATGTGATAGTATGCTAAGTGTTTAGCGTTTATGTTCATACGATGTCTTTCGTCTTATTTATTATTTTGCTTTCATATAGACGTGATGTCGGCGAGTAGAGGGCGAGGCCGTGGCCGTGCTGGCCAAGGGGATGTTCCTATCCCTGATGCTGGGGATGCTAATGCTCCCCAGGGACCGATGGATGCGACAGAGCTATTGCGTGTGCTGGTTGGTTCTATCCAATAGTTGGTTGCTAGGGGTGAGCCTGTTATGGAGAGGGTGCCTGAGGCAAGGGCTATAGTTCTGATGCGTGAGTTCAGACGTATGGATCCACCTACCTTTGCAGGAGATCCTCATCCTCTTCTGGCAACAGAGTGGTTGAAGTTGACGACTCAGATCCTGGACACATTACAGATTGTGGAGGATGAGTTACAAGTTTCTTTTGCCACCTTTCAGCTGAGAGGCGATGCTCATCAGTGGTGGAGATATGCCAGGGCTGCAGTGGGGGCCACATGGGTAACTTTTATACGAGTCTTCCTGGAGAGATATTTCCTAGCTTCGAGGAGGGACATATGCAGGGAGGAGTTCTATTCTCTTACCCGGGGTACCATGGACATCATGCAGTACGATGCCAGGTTTACTAGCTTGTCTCAGTTTGCACCGGAGGTAGAGTGCACAGATGACATGCTTTCGATGAGGTTTGAGCGGGGCTTGAGGCCAGCGATCAAGGAGCGAGCGGCTGTGATGGGATATCGTGTGTTTAGACAGTTCGTGGAGGCGGCCGGCAGAGTTGAGAATGCTTTGGCTGAGACTTGAGCTTCGGGGGAGGCCAGGACATCACAAGGTGGTACAGAGGCACAGACAGCTGGGTGCTCTAGCAAGAGGCAGAGGTCCTCTGGCCCTAACTTTTATCCATCTAGATCACAGCAGTTTTCAGCACCATCATCATCTGTGGCTTCGTCTGGGAGGCCGGAGCAGCGGGAGTTGACTTACTTTTGATTCAGACAGCCGGGGCATCGTACAGCGAATTGTTTATAGTCGAGACCATCCCAGAGTTTAGCTCCAGTGAAGCTGCAAGTGAAGGACCCATCAGTTTGCTATGAGTGTGGACAGTCTAGACATATTCGTAGGAATTGTCCCCAGAGAGGCAGTACGCCGAGTAGGGAGGACACACCAGTGGGTTCGTATGCGTAGGGTCGACAGCTACCTTCCGCAGTACGGACTTCCCGGGTGGAAAGTGGGAGCACATCAGTTCAGTCGGTGCGACAACCGACAGCGTCGAGTTATGGTGGACAGGACAGGGTGGGGTTGCCCCGAGTGTATTCTCTTATAGCTCACGGTTCATCTAGGACTCCAATCATGTCGAAGAATGCTGATATGCCTTCAGCGAGCAGTGGTACTTTTTGAGTATGCAAGTTCTGGGTCAGATTCTTCATTGCATCTGTTTGGGGTTGGTTATGGATCCCGTAGATGGTGTGCTGCGCTGAGGCAGTGGTTGGTGAGGATGTCAGGTTGGGAGTGTTGCAGATCCTGAGTCCTTGAGATAGTTGGCCATTGTCTAGGATGCCTGACCTTGTTTGATTATATCCTATGAATGTTTTGGCTGACTATCTCGTGTGCCTGTGTCAGTTTCGATCGACGGTTGTTGTTTTGGCCTTGTGTTGAATTTCGGGGGCAAAATTCCTTTAAGGGGTGGTAGAGTTGTGAGACCCTGGCCCGTTTTCTTTTTTGGCATTTTCGGACGCGCGTTATGTGGTTTCGTTCCAGCATGTTTTTATTACTTTTGGTGCATAATCGGGCTTAGATATGCATGTGGGGTAGGTTTTCGGGGCCGTGGGCCGTTGTGGCGCAAATCTCAAAATTTTTTAAAAATATATATATTTTGGAGGCCTATAAATATCTAGAGTTAGATATTTTCATAAAGATATTTTTCAAACTTAGCTCCTAAGCTTCCTATTTTATCTCTCCCTTCTCTCTAAGTTCTCGGAGGCCCGGGGCTCGGTTTTTAACGATCTAACAGCAGATCCTTACTTTTGGCATCAAGGGCTACGCAACCATCTGGACAGATTTTAATTTTGGCAAAACTCGATTTTGCACGTAGTTCGAGGTGGTTCGACACATCGAGTTTTAAACTCCTCGAAGTAGGATTCTAAACCCTACACTACTATATAAGGGTGCTGTGGGTAAACCGTGTGTGTTTTTAACGATTACATCTTGGTAGATCTAAAATTTTTATCAAAGTTGATTTTGGGTTAAAAATTGGATTTTTGTTGGTTCTGGTGGATGGAATTGTGTTTCGAGAGCTTCTTTTGTGGTTTTGAGGTTAAACTTGGGCCTGTGGATGTCCGAGGGTGTTGTATGGAGGTTTTGAGGCTTTGATATGAGGTTTGGAGGTTGAACCCGTAGCTTAGAACCGTTTCTCGGTTGGGTTTAGCCGACTAAACCTATGAGTTCAGTCGACTGGATCATGTGTTCTTGGGTTCAGTCGACTGGCCTCGAGGGTCAGTCGACTAGACAGTGCTTCTGGGCGTTTGGTGGTTTCCCAGTGTGTTTTTTCAGTCGACTAGAGGTTGGGTCCAGTCGACTGAAGCAGTGGGTTGGTGGTTTGTGGTTGTGGGTTGTTTTTTTGGTTTTCAATTGGTGTCCTATGGTATTCAATTGATTAATTTATGAGAATTACTTGATTTAAATACATGTGGATTCCTTTTGGGGTTTAGTCGATTGTGTGGTGGTTTCGGGGGTCGTATTGTGGCCCAAGGGGTGCGTTTGAGTGTCGCCCTCGTGCGTGATGTGCATAGTAGATGCGGCTTGTTGGTGCACGATTGGGTGCGTGGTTTGCTGTTCGGTTATGTTGGCACAGTGAGCATCGTGGGCCTATGATGGTTGTGTTGGGAGTGTTTGGGCCAGTGGTGATCGTGTGGGTTGGGCCCGTGGGTGGATGTCGGTTTTGACGGTTAGCGTCGTGATGTGGTTCTATTTGGTTATGTGCATCTTTATAACTGTTTATTTTTGTACGGAATACGTAAGTAGATTATGTGGTTGTGATATCAATTGTTATGTGTAACGTGGTTTATGCTTTAAAACCTAGGATTTTATAGGCATGTGACATGGTTTATGGAGAGTCGTGTTGATACATGGTTATATGCTTTAATTCCTGATTTAGGTTTACGTATGTGTATGAAATGGATTAGATAAATCTGTGATCCAATAGATGTAAAATCCTAGTTGATGAAGCACGTGTGTATGTGCGGGTGTATGAGGTAGGCTGCGAAAGCCGATGCACGAGGTAAGCTCCGAAAGCCGGTGTGTGCGATTGGGGGCTATGGTCCTTCGGTGAAAGTCCGAGAAAATGCATTAGTTGGGGCTGTGGTCCTACGGCAAAAGTCCGTGAAGATGTGTTGCATAGGTTGCGTGCGTTGTGTAGGGGTGTGTGTGTGTGTGCGACATCTGAAGGCTGAAACGAGTTCCTGAAGAGGCACGTGTTCATGGACTGTTTGTATTGCATTTTGGGACGGATAAACTAATTTTCTTAAAACTGTATTATCGGCCTACGGGAGTCATAATACACAAATCATTTTTAAGGCTCTAATGAGTCGACAAATGATTTTTATCCTTGCTTTCCCTTGCATGTGAAAATGATTTTTTGGCTCTGATGAGTCGTGATCTAAAACGGTTTTCAAATTGCTTAATTGGCTTGAAAGAGAGTCGACAACTGCACTTCGTTTATCGAGCATGTTTAGCTTATATCGCATGTGTTGTTTAGAATCTGCTGAGATTTGGCTCACGGTGTGAGATTTGTTTTTCTTCAAGTACCGGTCTCGGAGGTTGATCTATAGGTGCTGAGGAGGCAAAAGCGCTGTAGTCTTTCTTTTTGTTAATTTTATTACATGTATGATTATAACATGTTTTATGGGCGTTGGAGCCATGTAATGTTGCCGTTTGGCGTTTATATACAATGTATGTATGGTTTAAATTGAGAGTACATTCTCGGGTTGGGTATCTTGTATGGTTGCTTATGGGTGTTTCTCGTCGCCCGGAGTTTGGGGCGTGATAACTTCGTATCAGAGCTCTGGGTTCGAATACCTATGAGCCGTGGAAAGGGGTGTATCCCGTGTGATGTTGATTGCGTGTGCTTGACTGCATATGTTTAGATGTTTTGATAACATGAACGTGATAGCATGCGAGTCTTACGTGAATGATGTGTATATGTGAGCATGGAGGTTGAACTGTGGGATTGATTAGTCCTACCTTTAGGCGTTTGGATCAACAAACTTGGGAGCCAAGTTAGAAACATGTTTAGCTGACGTGATTTCTATCAGGGAGTATGAGTCGGTTATCCAGATTGACGAGTCATTCTTGTTGGTTCTCCTCAGTATATGTGGAGTTGTTTAGCATGAACCTATGTGGCTATGTGATAGTATGCTAAGTGTTTAGCGTTTATGTTCATACGATGTCTACGTCTTATATATTGTTTTGCTTTCATGTAGACGTGATGTTGGCGAGGAGAGGGCGAGGCCGTGGTCAAGGCCGTGGCTGTGCTGGCCAAGGGGATGTTCCTCTCCCTAATGCTAGGGATGCTAATGCTCCCCAAGGACCGATGGACGCGACGGAGCTGTTGCATGTGCTGGTTGGTTCTATCCAACAGCTGGTTGCTAGGGGTGAGCCTGTTAGGGAGAGGGTGCCTGAGGCGAGGGCTATAGTTGCGATGCGAGAGTTCAGACGTATGGATCCACCTACCTTTGCAGGAGATCCTGATCCTCTTCTGGTGTCAAAGTGGTTGAAGTTGACGACTCGGATCCTGGACACATTGCAAATTGTGGTGGATGAGTTGCGAGTTTCTTTTTCCACCTTTCAACTGAGAGGTAATGCTCATCAGTGGTGGAGATATGCCAGGACTACAATGGGGGCCACATGGGCAACTTTTACACGAGTCTTCCTGGAGAGATATTTTCTAGCTTCGAGGAGGGACATATGCAGGGAGGAGTTCTATTCTCTTACCCAGGGGACCATGGACATCATGCAGTACGAGGCCAGGTTGACGAGCTTGTCTCGGTTTGCACCGGAGGTGGAGTGCACATATGACTTGCTTTCGATGAGGTTTGAGCGGGGCTTGAGGCCAGCGATCAAGAAGCGAGTGGCTGTGATGGGATATTGTGTGTTCAAACCGTTGGAGGAGGCGGCAGCGAGCGTTGAGGATGCTTTGGTTGAGACTCGAGCTTCGAGGGAGGCCAGGACATCACAGGGCAGTATGGAGGCACAGACAGCTGGGCGCTCCAGCAAGAGGTAGAGGTCCTCTGGCCCTAACTTTTATCCATCTGGATCACAGCAGTTTTCAGCAGCATCGCCATCTGTGGCTTCGTCTGGGAGGCCGGAGCTGCGGGAGTTGACCTATTTTTGATGCAGATAGCCGGGACATTTGTGGCGTATTGTTTACAGCCAAGACCATCCCAGAGTTTGGCTCAAGTGTAGCTACAGGGGAGGGACCCCTCAGTTTTCTATGAGTGTGGACAGTCTTGACATATTCGTAGGAATTGTCCCCAGAGAGACAGTACGCCGAGTAGAGAGGACACATCAGTGGGTTCATATGCGCCGGGTCAATAGCAGCCTTCCGCAGTACAGACTTCCCGGCTGGTAAGTGGGAGCACATCAGTTTAGTCGGTGCAGCAATCGACAGCGCCGAGTTATGGTTGACAGGACATGGTGGGGTTGCCCCGAGTGTATTCTCTTGCAGCTCACGGTTCATCTAGGGCTCCAGTCATGCCAGAGAATGCTGATATGCCTTCAGCGAGCAGAGGTACTTTCTGAGTATGCATGTTCTGAGTCAGATTCTTCATTGCATCTGTTTGGGGTTGGTTTTGGATCCCGTGGATGGTGTGCTGTGCTGAGGCAGTGGTTGGTGAGGATGTGAGGTTGGGAGTGTTGTAGATCCCGAGTCCTTGAGATAGTTGGCCATTGTCTAGGATGCCTAACCTTGTTTGACTATATCTTAGGAATGTTTTGGCTAACTATCTCATGTGCCTGTGTCGGTTTCGATCGACGGCTGTTGTTCTGGCCTTGTGTTGAATTTTGGGGGCAAAATTCCTTTAAGGGGGGTAGAGTTGTGAGACCCTGACCCATTTTTTTTTAGAGTTTTCGGATGCGTGTTATGTGTTTTCGTTACAGCATGCTTTTACTACTTTTGATGCATGATCGAGCTTAGATATACATGCGGGGTAGGTTTTCAGGGCCGTGGGCCGTTGTGTCGTGAATCTCGAAAATGTTTTAAAAAATATATTTTTTTGAGGCCTATAAATATCTGGAGTTAGATATTTTAATAAAGATATTTTTCAAACCTAGCTCCTAAGCTTCCTATTTTCTCTCTACCTTCTCTCTAATTTCTCGGGGCCCCGGGGCTCAGTTTTGAAAGATCCAACAGCGGATCCTTGCTTTTGGCATCAAGGGCTACACAACCATCCGGTCATATTTTGATTTCGACGAATCTCAATTTTGCACATGGTTTGAGGTGGTTCGAGACGTCAAGTTTTAAACTCTTCGACGTAGGATTCTAAACCCTACTACTGTATAAGGGTGCTGTGGGTAAACGTGTGTGCTTTTAACGGTTAGATCTTGGTAGATCTAAAATTTTTATCAAAGTTGGTTTTTGGGTTAAAAATCATATTTTTGTTGGCTCCAGTGGATGGAATCGTCTTTCGAGAGCTTCTTTTGTGGTTTTGAGGTTAGGCTTGGGCGTGTGGATGTCCGAGGGTGTTGTACGGAGGTTTTGAGGCTTCAGTATGAGGTTTGGAGGTTGAACACATAGCTTAGAACCGATTTTGAGTTGGGTTCAGTCGACTGAACCTATGAGTTCAATCGACTGTATCATGTGTTCTTGGGTTCAGTCGACTGGACCTCGAGGGTCAATCGATTGGACGGTGCTTCTGAGCATTTGGTGGTTTTCCAATTTATTTTTCAGTTAACTGAGGGTTGGGTCCAGTCGACTAAAGCTGTGGGCTTGTGGTTTGTGGTTGTGGGTTATTTTCTTAGTTTTCGATTGGTTTCCTATGGTATTCAATTGATTAATTTATGGGAATTACTTGATTTAAATACCTGTGGATTCCTTTTGCGGTTTGGTCGGTTGTGTGGTGGTTTCGAGGGTCGTGTTGTGGCCCTATGGGTGCATTTGAGTGTCACCCTCGCGGGTAATGTGCATGGTAGATGCGGCTTGTTGGTGCACGGTTGTGTGCGTGGTTTGCTGTTGGGTTGTGTTGGCGCGGGTGAGCATCATGGGCCTGTAATGGTTGTGTTGGGAGTGTTTGGGCCAGTGGTGGTCATATGGGTTCTCCCCGTGGGTGGATGTCAGTTTTGACAGGTAGCGTCGTGATGTTGTTTTATATGGTTAAGTGCATATTTATAACTGTTTATTATTATATGAAATACGTAAGTGGATTACGTGGTTGTGATATCAATGTTATATGTAATGTGGTTTATGCTTTAAAACCTAGGGTTTTATAGGCATGTGACGTGGTTTGTGGAGCGTCGTGTTGATACATGGTTATATGCTTTAATTCTTGATTTAGGTTGGCATATGTGTATGAAATGCAGTACATAAATCTGTGATCCAGTAGATGTAAAATCCTAGTTGATGATGCACGTGTGTGTGTGTGGGTGTATGAGGTAGGCTGCGAAAGCCGATGCACGAGGTAGGTTACGAAAGCCGATGTGTGCGATTGGGGGCTACGATCCATTGGTGAAAATCTGATAAGATGCATTAGTTGAGCCTGCTGTCCTACGGTTAAAATCCGTGAAGATGTGTTGCATGGGTTGTGTGCGTGGTGTAGATGTGTGTGTGTCAGTGCGATATCTTAATGCCGAAACGAGGTCCTGAAGAGGCACGTGTTCATGGATTGCATGTATTGCATTTTGGGACGGATATACCAATTTTCTTAAAACTGTATTATCAGCCTACGGGAGTCAAAATACTGTATTATTGGCCTACGGGAGTTGTAATGCACGAATCATTTTCAAGGCTCTAATGAGTCGACAAATGGTGTTTATCCTCGCTTTCCGTTGCATGTGGAAATGATTTTCTGTCTCTGGTGAGTCGTGATCTAAAATAGTTTTCAAATTATTTTATTGGCTTGAAAGAGAGTCAAGAAATGCACTTCGTTTATCGAGCGTGTTTAGCTTATATCGCATGTGTTGTTTAGAATCTGCTGAGCTTTGGCTCACGCTGTGAGATTTGTTTTTCTTCAGGTACCGGTCTCGGAGGTTGATCTATAGGTGCTGAAGAGCTGGAACAGCTGTAGTCTTCCTTTTTGTTAGTTTTGTTACATGTATGTTTATAACATGTTTTATGGGTGTTAGAGCCGTGTAATGTTTCCGTTTGGCGTTTATATACAATGCATGTATGGTTTAAATCGAGAGTATATTCTCAAGTTGGGAATCTTGTTTGTTTGCTTATGCATGTTTCATGTGACCCGGAGTTTGGAGCGTGATAACTTGGTATCATATCTCTTGGTTCGAATACCTATGAGCCGTGGGAAGGGGGTGTATCCCGTGTGAGGTTGATTGCGTGTACTTGACTGCATGTGTTTAGATGTTTTGATAACATGAACGTGATAGCATGCGAGTCTTACGTGAACGATGTGTATATGTGAGCATGGGGTTGAACTGTGGGATTGATTAGTCCTGCCTTTAGGTGTTTAGATCAACAAACTTGAGAGCCAAGTTAGAAACACGTTTAGCTGGCATGATTTCTATCAGGGAGTCTGAGTAGGTTATCCAGATTGACGAGTCATTCTTGTTGGTTCTCCTCGGTCTATGTGGAGTTGTTTAACATGAACCTGTATAGCTATGTGATAGTATGCTAAGTGTTTAGCGTTTATGTTCATGCGATGTCTTACGTCTTATATATTGTTTTGCTTTCATATAGACGTGATGTCGGCGAGGATAGGGAGAGGCCGTGGTCGAGGCCGTGGCCGTGCTGGCTAAGGGGATGTTCCTATCCCTAATGCTTGGGATGCTAATGCTCCCCAAGGACCGATGGACGCGACAGAGCTGCTGCGTGTGGTGGTTGGTTCTATCCAACATCTGGTTGCTAGGGGTGAGCCTGTTAGGGAGAGGGTGCCGGAGGCGAGGGCTACAGTTCCAATGCAAGAGTTTAAACGTATGGATCCACCTACCTTTGCAGAAGATCCTAATCCTCTTCTGGCGACAGAGTGGTTGAAGTTGACGACTCAGATCCTGGACACATTGCAGATTATGGAGGATGAGTTGCGAGTTTCTTTTGCTACCTTTCAGCTGAGAGGCGATGCTCATCAGTAGTGGAGATATGCTAGGACTACAGTGCGGGCCACAGGGGAAGCTTTTACACGAGTCTTCCTGGAGAGATATTTCCTAGCTTCGAGGAGGGACATATGCAGGGAGGAGTTCTATTCTCTTACCCAGGGGACCATGGACATCATGCAGTACAAGGCCAGGTTGACGAGCTTGTCTCGGTTTGCACCAAAGGTGGACTGCATAGATGACTTTCTTTCGATGAGGTTTGAGCGGGGCTTGAGGCCAGCGATCAAGGAGCGAGTGGCTGTGATGGGATATCATGTGTTCAGATAGTTGGTGGAGGCGGCTGCGAGAGTTGAGAATGCTTTGGTTGAGACTCGAGCTTCGAGGGAGGCCAGGACATCACAGGGCGGTACGAAGGCACAGATAGCTGGGCGCTCCAGCAAGAGGCAGAGGCCCTCTGGCCCTAACTTTTATCCATCTGAATCATAGCAATTTTCAACACCATCACCATCTGTTGCTTCGTCTGAGAGGCCAGAGCAGCGGGAGTTGACCTATTTTCGATGTAGACAGTCGGGGCATCGTGCGGCGGATTGTTCATAGCCGAGACCATCCCAGAGTTTGGCTCCAGTGCAGCTACAGGGGAGGGACCCATCAATTTTCTATGAGGGTGGACAGTCGCGACATATTTAGAGGAATTGTCCCCAGAGAGGCAGTACGCCGAGCAGGGAGGACAAACCAGTGGGTTCGTATGCGCAGGATCAACAGCAGCCTTCCGCAGTACAAACTTCCCGGGTGGTAAGTGGGAGCACATCATTTCAGTCGGTGCAGAAACCGACAGCACCGAGTTATGGTGGACAGGACAGGGTGGGGTTGCCTCAAGTGTATTCTCTTGTAGCTCACGGTTCATCTAGGGCTCCAGTCATGCCGGAGAATGCTGATATGCCTTTAGCGAGCCGAGGTACTTTCTGAGTAGACAAGTTCCGGGTCAGATTCTTCATTGCATCTGTTTGGAGTTGGTTACGGATCCCGTGGATCGTGTGCTATGCTGAGGCAGTGGTTGGTGAGGATGTGAGGTTGGGAGTGTTGTAGATCCCGAGTCCTTGAGATAGTTGGCCATTGTCTAGGATGCCTAACCTTGTTTGACTATATCCTAGGAATGTTTTGGCTAACTATCTCGTGTGCCTGTGTCGGTTTTGATCGACGGTTGTTGTTTTGGCCTTGTGTTGAATTTCGGGGGAAAATTCCTTTAAGTGGGTAGAGTTGTGAGACCGTGATCCGTTTTCTTTTTCGGAGTTTTCGGATGCGCGTTAGGTGTTTTCGTTGCAACAAATTTTTACTGCTTTTGATGCATGATCGTGCTTAGATCTGCATGCAGGGTAGGTTTTCGGAGCCGTGGGCCGTTGTGGCGCGAATCTCGAAAATTTTTAAAAATATATATATATTTTAGGCGTATAAATATCTGGAATTAGATATTTTCATAAAGATATTTTTCAAACTTAGCTCCTAAGCTTCCTATTTTCTCTCTCCCTTCTCTTTAAGTTCTCGGGGGCCTGGGGCTCAGTTTTTAACGATCCAACAGCAGATCCTTACTTTTGGCATCAAGGGCTAAGCAACCATCTGGACAGATTTTGATTTTGGCAAAACTCGATTTTACACGTGGTTCGAGGTGGTTCGAGACATCGAGTTTTAAACTCCTCGAAGTAGGATTCTAAACCCTACACTACTGTATAAGGCTACTGTGGGTAAACGTGTGTGTTTTTAATAGTTAGATCTTGGTAGATCTAAAAATTTTATTAAAGTTGGTTTTGGGTTAAAAATTGGATTTTTGTTGGTTCTGGTGGATGGAATCGTGTTTCGAGAGCTTCTTTTGTAGTTTTGAGGTTAGGCTTGGGCGTGTGGATGTCCGAGGGTGTTATACGGAGGTTTCGAGGCTTCGATCTGAGGTTTGGAGGTTGAACCCATAGCTTAGAACCGTTTCTGAGTTAGGTTCAGTCGACTGGGTCATGTGTTCTTGGGTTCAGTCGACTAGACCTCGCGGGTCAGTCGAATGGACAGTGCTTCTGAGCGTTTGGTGGTTTTCCAGTGTGTTTTTCAGTCGACTGGGGGTTGGGTCCAGTTGACTGAAGCTGTGGGCTGGTGGTTTGTGGTTGTGGGTTGTTTTCTTTGTTTTCGATTGGTGTCCTGTGGTATTCAATTGATTAATTTATGAGAATTACTTGATTTAAATACCTGTGGATTCCTTTTGGGGTTTGGTTGGTTGTGTGGTGGTTTCCGGGGTCGTGTTGTTGCCCTAGGGGTGCGTTTGAGTGTCGCCCTCGTGGGTGATGTGCATGGTAGATGCGGCTTGTTGGTGTACGGTTGGGTGCGTGGTTTGTTGTTGGGTTGTGTTGGTGTGGGTGAGCGTCGTGGGCCTGTGATGATCGTGTTGGGAGTGTTTAGGCTAGTGGTGGTCGTGTGGGTTGTCCCCGTGGGTGGATGTCGGTTTTGACGGGTAGCGTCGTGATGTGATTTTATATGGTTATATGCATATTTATAACTATTTATTTATGTACAGAACACGTAAGTGGATTACGTGGTTGTGATATCAATTGTTATGCGTAATGTGGATTATGCTTTAAAACCTAGGATTTTATAGGCATGTGACGTGGTTTGTGGAGCGTCATGTTGATACATGGTTATATGCTTTAATTCCTGAATTAGGTTTGCATATGTGTATGAAATGGATTAGATGAATCTGTGATCCAATAGATGTAAAATCCTGGTTGTTGATGCACGTGTGTGTGCGTGGGTGTATGAGGTAGGCTGCGAAAGTCGGTGTATTTGAGGCTGCGGTCCTACGGTGAAAGTCTGTGAAGATATGTGTTGCATGGGTTGCATGTGTGGTGTGCGATATCTGACGGATTGAAATGAGATCCTGATGAGGCACGGATATGTGTGTGTGTGCGATATCAGAAGGCTGAAACAAGGTCCTGAAGAGGCACGTGTTCATGGATTGCTTGTATTGCATTTAGGGACGGATAGACCAATTTTCTTAAAACTGTATTATCGGCCTACGGGAACTGAAATACTGTATTAACGGCCTACGGGAGCGGTAATACTCGAATCGTTTTTAGGGATCTGATGAGTCGACAAATGGTTTTTATCCTCGCTTTCCCTTACATGTGAAAATGGTTTTCTGGCTCTGGTGAGTCGTGATCTAAAACTGTTTTTAATGGCTTGAAAGATATTGAAACTGTTTTTAATGGTTTTTATCCTCGACAAATGTTTTTAATCGCTTTCCCTTACAATAGTCTTCCTTTTTGTCTTTTTGTTATATGTATATTATAACATGTTTTCAGGTGTTGGTGCCGTGTACTGTTGCCGTTTGGCGTTTATATACAAAGCATGTATAGTTTATTTTGAGAGTGTATTCTCGGGTTGGGTGTATGTTTGGATTTTTCTTGGTGTTTAATGTGACCCGGAGTTCAGGGCGTGACAGTACAAGAGATAGAATACATAATATATAGATCATCCACCAATGTACCAGAACAAATAAAACGTTTAGTTTTCTTATTGACTATAGAATCCTTAAAATAAACAAAATATTTGTTCTTTACCAAATTAGAAATCGAAATTAAATTCCTTCTAATAGAAGATACATAAAGATAATCTTTTAAAAGTAAAACCCAATCTCTACTAAAATTGAGAGTAACATTTTCTACTGCAACTATTGCCACCTTAGTATTATTGCCCATGTGTAGGTAAATTTTTCCATCACTGAGCTGCCTAATTTTTTAGAACCCTTACAATGAATTGCAGACATGATTAGTGGCTCACGTATCTACACACCAAGTACCAGTAGATAAGACCGCTAAATATATTTTAACCACTAGTGAATAGAAATTACCTCGCTTGTTCTGCTTATTGAGAAAAATTGGACACTGCTTTTTCTAATGCCCCAACTGGTTACAATAATAGCACTTACGTCTTGAATTCTTCACACCAACTTTTGGCCCCTTAGCTGCTTCTAGACCTATGCCTCCCTATTTTTGAATCTTTTTCTTCTTCTTACCTCTTGACTTAGAGGAAGAGCCTTGTTTAGCCATATGCACACTACTTGGCTTCCTAAGAACACCCTCAGCTACTTGAAATTCTTTAAGAAGTTCTACCAATGAAAAGCTGAGCTTATTCATGAAATAATTCAAGCAGAATTGCTTAAAGCTATCAGACAGCGACCTGGAGTGTGATATCGACCTAGGTTTCCCAGCCATTTTCAGCTCATAGGATCTCCAGTTTATTTAGAAGGCTGATCATCTTCAGAACATGATCCCTAATTAGGGTGCCATCAATCATGCTTGTATTCATCAGAGATTTCATAGCCACCTGCCTAGCAGCACGATTTTGATCCCCAAATATTTCTTTGCTGTTCATAATCATGTCATAGACACTGGGTATAGACTGATGCTGATACTGCAATACATTTGACGTAAAAGTTAAAATGTAACAGCGAGCCATCTTATCAGCTTTCTGCCACTTCTGATAAGCCCGGGTTTCCTATTCGGTTGCCCCCTCATCAGGTATTGGTGGATAAATCTCATATAATACAAATTTATAGTCCTTAGCAGTTAAGACAATATCTAATAATTATCTAAAAAAGACAATATCTAAGTTCCTTTTTTAGTCTACATAGTTTAATCTCGTTAGTTTGTTTTCTTTGAGTATGGTCGCGAGTGGATTGAAAGTCATTTTAATCTCGAGAATCACATAATTAAAAATTATTAATTATGATGGGCAAAAATCTTGAATTTTATTCTAAATTGGTTTCCTCGACCATTTAAAAAAAAATTGCCAGCAGCCTAGTACCCTGTGTATAGCACACCTCGATGGGAGAACGTCTACTATCCATCCTTTGTCTAGACATGCCAATTCTTATTAATTTTACTATATAGACAACAGACCGTGTCAAGTAAAATTAAATAGCTGACGTACCTTCGGTCTAGTAAATAATAGCTGTGACTCATATGGAGAGGATACTATTATTTACAGCTAAGTGTTAACCACCACCTAGTCCCGAATCAATCGCTTCGCAATGAATCTTTCAGATGGAGATGTGATCGGCATTAACGATTATCTAGAATTATTCTTGAAGGACGTTCGCACCCGCAATACCGCAATTAATTTTGTCCGATTGGAGGAAGGCCTTACTAGTAATGCGCAGAATTAATTATATCGCCTACGAACTTGTGATGGAGATCGCATGATTTATTTGTGAATAAATTCTCTCTCCCACATGATTTTTTAAAATAGTTTTTAGAGTTATGAAAACTGTTTAATTAAAATAAACTTATTAATTTCGAAAACCACACGATCTGAAAGATTTCGATTTTTTCAAACCATCTTTTCATGTTTTAATGTGTAACAAATAAAATATTCTAAAATTTTTATTTATTTTAAAAATTAATTTTAAGTAAAATCAAGAATTTATTTTTATTTTTTAAATTACGTATTTTTCCAAAAAAATAATAATTTATTAAAATTAAGCTATTCCTTTTAATTAATTCAAAATTAGGAAATAATTTTTACGTTTTTCCAAGATATCCAATTTAAAAATAATAATCTTAAACGTGTTATTTTGTAACAAAATAAAATATCAAAAAAATATTTTTAAAAATTAATTTTAATTAAAGAAATTTTTATTTTTATTTTTTCGTTGCAAAAATTAATTAAAATAAATAAGAAATATAAAACAACAATATATATCATCCACGCAATTAAATAATATAAACGCAAGATATACATGTCTTAGTTTTATGATCGAATTGAAACTCTATCGAGTTTAATCCTCATGTTAAACAATAAGTTTGACATCATTCAATCTCATCAAAATCAGCGTTCTGTCATTTGAAACCTATCAAAAATCTTCGTAACGTAGTGATATAATTATACAACCCCATCTGAGTCCCAAAACCACCAAAACAACCAGCCATAACAGCCCAGCCACCGGCCACCGCCAACGCTGCCCAAGCCGCCGCCTTCGCGTGGCTTTTGCTGCCTCATCTAAGGTATGTTTCTACCCCAATTTTTTTGGAAAGATAGCTCATGAAATATACTATTTTTCTGTCAAAAAATTAGAACGAAAACAGCTTCAAAAACTGCTTTCGATGAGGGCTGAACAGCCCCCACTGCCGCCACCTAGTAGCCGCCACTGCTATTTACTACTCCTTATGTGGTTGTTCCAGCTCTGATTTCATGCTGTTTTTAGCACTGATATGTAGCCATATAATTTCCTAAAGAATGCCCAATAAATAGTCCCAAAAAAGCATCAAAACAACCGCCGAAAACAGCCTTGCTGCCGCCGCTGCTTTCCGCCACTACCGCTGTTTTTCGTGCCACTTTTTGCAAATATTTTTCATAACTTTTTAGACAGTTTTCCAACCATATTTTATTGATGTCTTATACCTAAAAATTTGCTCAAAAATAGTTTCGAAAACACCTCATTGAAAACGACCTGAACTGCCACCACCGAAGGCGCTGCCGGTGGGGCTATTTTGTGCTAGTTTTTTTTTGTGTTTTTAGAAACTGTTTTGATACTATTTTTTAAGCCTAAAAATTGTAGAAAATTTTCTGAAAATTTTGTCAAAAAATTCATGAAAAAACTACCGTGATCCGTGGCCCGAAACACCCAAAACCACCGTCGGTGCTTGTTCTTCATATTCTTCGTGTTCTTTGTGTATTCAAGCTCGTTCTTACATATATCGAACAATATCTAAAGAATAAATATAGCTTTTACATCGAAACCTATGTTCCAAAGGCTCACAATCAATTTAAAAAGTCTAAATTATCACGATCAACCGTTATGATTAAAACATAATAATTAAATCATCATTCAAACCAATCAATTAAACATAAAGCTACTCGATCCTTCGATTAAACCATATTCATTAATCAAAACGGCTCTGATACCAATTGTTAGAGGCAAACTATCAAGATAATTGATTTCAATATGATTTTTTTGATAAAAATATACTGGACGGGAAACCTCCGAAACAGACTCTAGTTTAAAACTTTTTGATGTCGAACGATCAAAATAAAACCCATACTCCCAAAGTTAGATTCGGGATTACACCTTTCGAAATCTGGTTGAATGATTTTGGTTACTGCAACAATCATGAATGTGAATCCTTCAAGTTGAACTGTGACGCCCCGTCCTTCGGGCACGTTGGGACATACATAACTATAAATAAGGAGGATATTCTATCCATTCATTCATATTTAGATATTATAACTATTACATCATTAAGAATTCTGAACTGTTCATAAGTACATAACAATTACAGTTTCACTACAAAATTTAACAAAAATTACAGTATGCCCGTGAAAACTGGACAAAAAGAACAAAAGATAAAAACTCAATTCTTCAGCTAGTATTGTCGGGGTCCGCTGGCTCTTGCCACTCACCCTATTCTTCAATTTCGTGTTCTTCTTCAGGAGTGACTTTCTCAAAGAACTCATCACGCTCACTTGTGGCACGAATGTCATGAGCCAAAGCCTGAAGTAAATTTCCTAAATCGTCTAACAAACTCACAATAAAATATCTTACAATACATATCGTATAATGCCAAATACAATTTAAGGCCAAAGAGACAGATAATTTAACACTTTCAACAGGGTAAGCATTTACAAGAACAATTGTGCAAGTGCATGATGCAGATGCCCAACCTGACTTGTATCTAGAAATAAAAATAGAAGTTCCACTTTAGGACTTATTTTGATTACTTATATGGACTTATTATCATTATTACCGCCCCAGGGACTTATTGTCATCACTGTGATGGGATTTTATGCTATTGCCACCTTAGAGACTTATTGTTAATGCCGTGATGGAATTTTATATTATTGCCACCTCAGGGACTTATTGCCAATGCCGTGATGGAACTTTATTCTATTACCACCTCAGGGACTTATTGCCAATGTCATGATAGGACTTTATATTATTGCCACCTCAGGGACTTATTGTCAATGCCGTGATGGGACTTTATAGGGTTACCCACATTAAAAACTAGGATACTCGCTTAGTATCAACCCAAAGTCTAAATTACCAAAATTAAAAGGCTAGTGATGAACCCATAGTACCCAACAGTTTTCATAAATAATAAATCTTTCTTGTAGAACACTGAGGACACACCCAGGGTGCTCAAAGGGAATATATCCCAAAATAGTTACAAAAATGGCTACTAAGGACGCCCTAGACTAGGAGCCGAGAAATGAATAATTTCAATATAACCCAACCCACCACGATAGATACGGAAAGGACTCCGATAACCCAAGATACAATATATGAATTCTCATGATGTGCAATATACTTCTTGTCTGCAATTAATTATAACATGGCATGTAAATACAGTTTGGTACAATCTACTAAAGTATAGAGCACAAGCATGCGAAGCATAAACCATGACTTGTGTGACATATGATCGAACTATCGGCATAGGTTCATTTCATCAAATCATCATTTTCATACACCAATTATTCACCAAGTTCATATAAAGTCCATAGATTCAAGTTTCACAAAGTAACACGCCATTCATACGCTTAGCCAAACTTAGGTAACTGTTTAATTGGTAGTTTTAAAGTTGCGATAGTATTTTGAAGTACCTAGACATGAATTTATTTCTTAAAATTTGAACAAAAATTAGATAACAATATTTCTTACAATTTTCTTGTTTATCACTAAGGTCAGATCTTGGGGAAAGGGGGTCATTTATTTTACTTAAGCGAAAACCATTCAGCATTTTACAGAGAAAAATACAAAATTTGGGGCTCTGTTGGCTATGGTTTTGGGGCATTCAAGGGCTATAGGTCTGATATGTAGTGAGGTTTTAGCTTAAGGTGGCCCCTACAAGTTTCATGTTTCGTGCTAGGGCAAATTGTTTGGAAAAAGGTAGTGATTTTGGTCAATTTATAAAAAGGGTTCAATTAGCCTAAAAATGGTCTGCATAGTGGATTTTCAACAAAGAATGCTCTAAAACTTTTGGGGTACCATCTTAGGATATTTTGGGCTGATTTGTACTCAGTATTTAGTTTAATATGTTAGCTACAATTTTCATGTTTAGCACTTTTCCATTTCACTATGAAAAACTTAGGGTTTTGGTCTCACAAAAAGGTATGACAGAGAGCTCTGTGAGTTACTTAATCTCATCAGTGACTTTGAAAAGGGTTTTGACCTACCAAGACTTCATATGTTTGGCTCATTTTTGGTGGACAGTAATATAAATATTACCTCTATAAGTTCTATGTTTTTACCTAAGCTTGGTTCACACTCTAAATTAGGGTTTTTAGGTCTGCAACTCAGAGTGGTCAAAATCTGGCACTCTTTGGTAAAAATGGTATATTTGGAGTTTTACTCAACGAAATCACTTCAAAAAAAAAATTTTATGAAAGAAAACTTCAAAATCTAGGTTTGGATATAAAAATCACATTTAGATCAGTTTTCTACAATTAGTTATGATATTTTAAAGTTTGTAGTAGAATGTTGTTAAGCCTAGAAAATTAGGTTATTTAGGGTTTTGATGGCTTAGCTCATGTTGTGTTCATTTTTGATGTATTTTCTTTGCATACATGTAATATATTCATACAAAATAAAACTCTAGAACATATTCAAGCCATAAAAATAAAAAATATACAAATACAAGTACATGCAAAGCTTGATCATACACAAACAGTCTACTATTCATGTCTATGATGCCTTTTTGGGTTATTCTTTGTTTATTATCTTTAGGGTTGATTATGTAGATGGATTGAGGGCTATTTCATGAGAGTATATCAGAAAGTTTTAGGAGATTTACGTACCTATTTTGATGCTAAAAAGGTTGAAGAAGAATGGGAGTTAGCTTTAATGATTCCTCCTTGATCCCTCCAGCTCCTTCCTTCTTTTTTCTTCCTTCTTCTCTCCTTCTTCTCTCTTAGAACACTTACAAAATTTTGGTGGTAATGGAGAATATAAGGGGTGGTTTGGGTCTTATTTTATAGTAAAAATGGTAGTGGAAAATAATTATTGTGTATAAGTTTTATTTTGAATTTCCTTAAATTTAATTGGATGCATGAGGTGGCTATGCTTTTTTTGAGAGATATATATTCAGATCATAGAAGTGGGATTTCAGCTAGGACTGTTTGGGGAAGTGCAAAAGCTAATCTTGTATTATTATGGGATTTAAATTGTGTTTTGGTACTATTTTGTGCAAAAAAATGAATAAAATATTAATTTTATGTATTTTTTTGGTATCTAAACCTGCTAAAATATATTATATTAATGT
Organism: Heliamphora exappendiculata; assembly: GCA_034768845.1. Classification (NCBI taxonomy): domain Eukaryota; kingdom Viridiplantae; phylum Streptophyta; class Magnoliopsida; order Ericales; family Sarraceniaceae; genus Heliamphora; species Heliamphora exappendiculata. Next base: position 129,555 of record JAOTRH010325145.1, read on the forward strand.
ATTTATAATTAATTTAGTCATTTCATGATTTATCATAATTTTGATAGCAATTAATTAAATAGGTGAAGGCTTTTAAGCTAAATTAAGCTAGTTTGACTAGAATTGACTTTTTGACTTATTTATTGTGTAAAAATTTTAAATAATTATTTGTTTGCTTTTGTCGACCTATATTATTATATTATTATATATATTACTTGTATAAAAATTCTTGGATCATAATAATTCTTAATTTATACAATTTTGTTTCATTTTTTAGCTTAAAAAGGCAAACTCCAATGTGACCAGCCCCTAAGGAAATTTTTGTCATTTTTTGATGTTATTTTGTCTTTTATAACTTAATTATATTTAAATATCTGATTTAGGGTGTCCATGTGTCAAATTTTAGATTTTTAAGACTTTTTACTGTACTATGGGCAAAATGGTCATTTTATCCTAATTATGAGAATTTTTTAATTTTTAATCTAATATTTCATATTATTTATTTAATTTAGTATGTTAGGAGTCTTCTCTGAGTATTAGGGCTTTACCTTTGAATATCTGGTCCTTCTAGGGTTTTTAGGTCAAATTAGGGTTTCGAATTGAGTTAAGGTTTTCATCCTTCTAGTGACCTAAGATCTTGTCAGTTATCACGACAGATCGTAGCCCACTCTACTTCAAAGTCTGGGCTGGATCACTATATGGATCGTTATAAATCGGGTTGTTACAACTAGGGTCTGTACCGGGGTGTTACATGAACCCCCGATCAAGCCTTCTACCGTATTCCAAAATGCGAGTCACGAAAGTAGAGTGGGCTACGATCTGTCGTGATCTTGAATCTGTTAATCTAGCCACCTAGGATTTACGTGAAAACTCCATTTCAATAATGAATGTAATGTGGAATGTGGGTTAGGGTTAGCATAATTGCATATACATAGGGTTACAATAGGGACTTGTGGAGTAAATATGATTTAGGCTTCTAATGTAATTATAAAAATCTGCATACCTTTGAGACAATTTCATAAAAGCATAAATTACAATTCATACCACTAATGAATTTTAATTGCACTCCTAGCCACATTCTTAAAATCGATTATTCGAGCTCCTATTATTAAATACTTAACTCACCTCCCCACGTTAAGATTCTCGATATCCGCCAATTAAATTTAATTACTGAAATTTTAATTTAATCGGCTTCTTAAAATTTTTTAAGTCCTTCCGTTTAACATATTTGACGACCGAATAATTAAATCCACTTGTAAGATTTGGTCCGGTCAAAACTTATAAGCTTCCTTAAGGTAGTATTGTCAATCCCGAACAATCAGGACGTGAATTCTGTCAATAATTAATATTCGTCATATACTTAATACCGCTATCTAACTTACCAGGAATATTGACCCGTAAAAAATCGCACCCTCTAATGAATCAAAACAACGAATACTAAATATACATGAATAATAATTATTTCGGGATTAAGAACATAAGCACTTATAATAACTTTGGGGTGTGAATTAATTTATATAGTTAGTATAAAATTAATTACCCAAATGTGTGTCCTATTCGATACACAAACTGTACTAACACAGAGAGTCAGAATAATAGACCACACTATTATCTATTTCTCGTAACCAACCAAGATAGGCCTACTAAAACTCTGTACTATAGTCATACCGACGATTTGTCCAATTCCATCTAAATTGTGAATCGTAAACTTATATTCTGCATGAACTTATAATTTGGTCTTTTGTGTGCAAGTTGTACTCTACACACTAGATTAAATACTGTACAGGATAAATGACATGAATGCATAACATTAAAAAAATAATATCACATACGTTGCTCGTTAAAATTTTCATAAAATAGGAAATAATTTTATTAAAGAATAAAATAAAATACTAAAACTAACAAAATTCATGGTTTCTTAGTATACAACCCTAACAATGCATACGATGCAAACAGGCTAATCATGATGCATAAAAGATGTAAAACATAGTGTAGGTACAAGGAGTGATGCAAAACATAGAAACTTTAAACGGTCGAGTCAAGACCTGAAGAAGTAATCAACAATCCAAAGCTTTTAAGAACTCCACTGGAGGTGCCTGGGAAGTACGGGTTATAGTGCTTAGAACACTAGGGCTTGGTAAACCTAAGAATCGTCTCACGATCTTAGGACTTAGACAATGCTTCGTATATGACTAGGGTTTTAGAAGAGAGGGATGCTTAGTCTTCTAGGGCTTGGGAAAAACCTAAGGATCGTCCTACAAACTTAAGACCAAGACAACGCTTCGCATATGAATAAGGCTTTAGAATAGAGAGATGCCTAGTCCTCTAGGGATTGGAAAAACCTAAGAATCGTCTCACGAACTTAGGACCTAGACAATACTTCGCATATGACTAGGGTATTAGAATAAAGGGATGCCTAGTCCTCTAGAGCTTAGGACCTAGCTAATGCTTCGCATATGACTAGGGTTTTTAGAATAGAGGGATGCCTAGTCCTCTAAGGCTTAGAAAAACTTAAGAATCGTCTCACGAACTTAGGACCTAAATAATGCTTTTCATATGACTAGAATTTTAGAATAGAGGGATTCCTAGTCCTCTTGGGCATGAAAAAACCTAAGAATCATCTCATAAACTTAGGATCTAGACAATACTTCGCATAAACTAGGGTTTTAGAATAAAGAGATGCTGTGACGCCCCGTCCTCTGGGCACATCGGGACATACATAAATATAGATAAGGAAAGTATTCTAGCCATGCATTCATAGTTACGTATTATAGGTACTACATTAATTAGGGTTCAAAACAGTTCAAGATACATAATGATTGCAGTTTCTTCAAAGGATTCAATAAAAATTTACAATACGCTCGTGGAAACTTTAAAAAAAAAAAGCAAAAAAGGGTGATCTTTAATTTCTTCAATTTGTGTTGTCGGAATCGGTTGGATCTTGCCACTCACCTTATCCTTCGATAACTCCTTCTCCTTAGGGTACAACTTCCTCAAAAAGCTCTCTTTCTTTACCTGTGGTACGAATGCCATGAGCCAAAGCACATAAGAAAATTCTCTAAACTTTCTGACAAATTCACAACAAAATATCATACAATACATATCATATAACACCGAATACAAATTAAAGCCAAGGAGACAGACAAATTTTAACATTTACGGCAGGGTAAGCATATATATATAAATAAATGTGCAAGCGCGTGATGCAAATGGATGCAATACAGATGCCCAACCCGACATACATCCAGAACCGTAACATGAATTCTACGTCAAGAATTACAGAGTAGACTTTATGGGAATCTGATCACCAAACTTATTCTTGTCTCGTTGCGAAAGATAAACGCTCGACTTGGCTTCATGCCTCAGCCATTTTACTCAATGGCAACGGCATGGGGAAGCCAGTTACATCCTTATTCCAAACCATCCACCCTTATTCCAAGTCCTCTAGCCAAATTATATGTGCACAAAACCCACCTTAAGGACAAGAATGCTCATTTGGCGTCAACCCAAAGTCCAAAGTACTGAAATTAAAAAGGCTATTGACAAACCCATGGTGCCTTACCCCTTTTTCATTATAACAACTTCCTAAAACATTGGCAACCATGAACGCCCTGGATTCAAAACCACAGAAATAATAATTTTCACACAACCCAACCCACAATAACAGGTATAAAAGGGACTCCAATAAACTAAGATGCAAGTGTAGCAATGCTCATGGTGTGCAACATGCTTCTCGTGTACAACTAATTATAGCATAGCATATAATCATGGTTTAGTACAAGGTACAACTCACTAAAGTATAGAGTACAAGTATACGAAGCATAAGATATAATTTATGTGACCTAGATTCAGCCTATCGGCCTATTTTCTATTCATGAAATTGTCAATTTCGTACACTAATCATTCACATAATTGATTCTAAGTCCATATATTCTAGTCCCACAATGTGACACGCTACTCATGCACTTAGCCAAATTTGGGTAATTGTTCAAGCATCAATTTTAAAGTTACAATAGTGTTTTGAGGTATCTAGACATGGAGTTAATTTCTAATTTTTCTAACACTAATTAGATAAAAATATTTTCTAAAACTTTCATGTTTAACACTAAGGTCAGATCCTAGGGCAAAAGGGTCATTTATTTTAATTAAGAGAAAACCATTCAACACTTCACGAAGAAAAATGCAGACTTTGGGCTTCTGTTGGCCTCAGTTATGGAGCATCAATGCAAGGGCTATGGGTCTGATTTTTGGGAAGGTTTTAGTTTAAGGTGTCCCCTACATGTTTCATGTTCTATGCTAAGGCTAGTGATATGGAACAAGTTGATGATTTTGGCCAATTTATAAAATGGGTTCAACCAGCATAAAAAGGTTCAGCAGTTTTTAACAAAGAAGGCACAAAACCTTTGGGGGACCATCAGAGGGTATTTTAGGCTTCTGTTTTCACATTATTTAGTTTAATATGTTATCTACGTTTTTCATGAAAATCACTTTTGGATTTGGCTATTAAAAATATATGTTTTTGGTTCCACAAAAATGTGTGACAGAGAGCTCTGTCAGTCACTACATCATAATAGTGACTTTGGGAAGGGTTTTGACCAATCAAGAATTCATATCTTTGGCTCACATTTGGTGAATAAGAAGATAAACATGTTATATACAAGTTTTATGTTTTCACCTAAGCTCAGTTCTCACTCTAACTTAGCGTTATTATGTATGCAATTCAGAGTGGTCAAAATCTAACACTCTTTGGTAAAAATGTTATAACTAGAGCTCTACCCAACGAAATCACTTCAAACCAATTTTTTATGAAAGAGAACTTAAAAATTCAGGTATAGACATAAAATTAAAATTTAGATCATTTTTCTATAATTAGTTATGGTAGTTTAAAGTTCGTGGCAGAAAGTTAATATGCCTAAGAAATTGGGTTATTTAGGATTTCGGTAACTTAGCTCGTGATTAATATATTTTCTTTGCATGCATGTAATGTGTTCATATATACCAAAGTTCCAGAGCCTATTTAAGCCATAAAACTAAAAAACACTTACATGCAAACACATACAACACTTGATCTCATGTGAACAGCCCCTAATTTATTCACACGGCGCCTTTTTGAGTGAAATCTTGTTTCTTATTCTTAGGGTTGTTTAAAGAGATAGATTGAGGGTTATTTTATGAGAGAATGGAAGAAGGCTTAAGGGATTTACTTACTTGCTTTGAAGATCTAATGGTGAAAGGATGATAGGACTAGGTTTAAGAGTATCTCCTAGCCTCCTTAGACTCATTCACCTTGACTGTCCTCCTTTCTTCTTCTTTCTTTTGCTTGAAACACTTAGAAACTTTTTGGTCTCTCTCTAGCTCTCGCTCTCTTGGCCGAACCATGTATAGAGTGTAGGAGGGCTTGGTGTATTTTTGTAGCAAAATGTAATGGAAAATATAATTATTACATGTAAGCTTTAAATTGAATTTTTCTTAATTCTATTGGATGCATGGGAGGTGGGTTCTTTTTGAGATATACATTTTTAGATCATGGAGGTGGAATTCGGTTGGGGCTGTTTGGGGAAGCACAAAAGCTGATTTTGTATTAATATGGGGTTTAAATTGTATTTTGGTACTATAAAATATTAATTTTATGTATCGTTTTGGTAACTTAACCTACTAAAACCTATTATATTAATGTGTTTATAATTAATTTAATCTTTCTATAAATTATCATAATTTTTTCAGCAATTAATTAAATAGATATAAGTTTTAAGTCAATTTAAGCTAGTTTGACAATAATTAATTTTTTGACTTATTTATTGTATAGAGACTTTAAATAATGATTTGTTTACTTTTTTGGCATATATTATTATATTATTATGTATATTACTTGTATAAAAAGTCTTGCATCAAAATAATGCCTGATTTATACAATTTTTTTATTATTTTTGAGCTTAAAATGATAAAAAAATAACTTTTTGTGCATAAACCCCAAGGTGGCCAGCCATGCAAGGGTATTTTTGTCATTTTTATTGTTATTTTGTCTTTTGTTATTTAATTGTATCTGAATATCTGCTTTTGGGTGTCTATGTGTAAAAACTTAAATTTTTAAAACTTTTTGTTGTATTAGAGGCAAAATGGTCATTTCACCCTAATTATGAGAATTTTTAATTTTTAACTTTATATTTTATGTTATTTACTTAATTTAGGCTGTCCCGAGACTTCTCTGAACATTACGATTTTGCCTCTGAGTATTTGGTCTTTTTAGAATTTTCGGTTCGAATTAGGGTTTTCGAGTTGAGTTAGGGTTTTCATCTTTCTAGCGACCTAAGATCTTGTCAACTAGCTGTTGCTAATACTAGGGTTTGGGTTGGATCACTACACGGGTCATTACAAAATAGGTTGTTACAACTAGGGTCTAGACCAGATTGTTACAATCTACCCCCCTTAAAATAAATTTCGTCCTCAAAATTTCCTGCGAAAGATTATGGATGATTACTTGCATCTCTTCTCTCCGAAGTTGTGTTCTTGTTTACTTGAGTCGTTCTTTATTGAGGGTGTGGACAGGGTGGGGTGTATCTGTTCATCACTGTGAGTAATGTTTATTTTTATTAACTTTCGAATCCGACTACTACATAGTTTTCAAAGATCACGTCGCATACTCGTGGCGCGAGAATTATTTGACTAGTGTTAGCCTAAAAGTCTTTTTCCTTCAAGCGCATCCTTTCCCGAGATAATGCAACAAGTTCAACTAACGTATATCTTAGAGTTTGCGAATTCGGGCGTACCTCTTATAATCAACAAAAACTCTTTTTTCCCTTGTAAAGGTCAGCCTTCTGTCCATTAGTTCTCTTGTTAGTCAAGTTGTATCGTTCTTCCTAAACCACTCGTTCCCTTTTGACGAATATTGTAGTTTCTTCCCGTTGATAGCGGGCATTCAAACTTTTTATGTCTGGACTTATTACAATTATAGCTGGTTATCGAGTTTATCTCCCGTGAATGGCGAATACTCCACTCATCGCTCTCTGGTTGGTCAAGTTGCACCACCTTTCTCAAACCACTTGTTTCTTGCTGCAACAGATTTGTTTGATCCTTATAGCTCTGTTCTGGCTTACAGTTGTTGTAGTTTAATCCTCTTCGTAGTGGACACTCTGATCTTTTATGTCCAAGCTTTTGGCATCGATAACATATTATTAATTTTGGTCCCCTTTTTCGTAGGTGTTCCTTTCTATCATCTTGAGAGTAAGGTTCTGAGCGGGTGAACTTACTGCTGTTCCTTAGTGGTCCTCCTCGATTGTCTTCTCCACTTTTTAATGGGCAAAGCGTCATCTTATGCCCCGGCTGGTTGCACTTATAACAAGCTCTCACTGCTGTTTGTTGTTGCTTTGTGGCCTTAATCCAAACCTCTGTTGGTTGGAAAAAATCCTTCTTCTCAGGTGCTGGGATATTTTGTACCCTTAGGTCCGATAAGTACCATGATCCTTCATAGGGTGCTTTCCCTTGTAATCGATCCAAATTAGCTACTAGATCTTGCAAGATTCGTGCTAGGCTCGGGACGTCCACTTCCTCCTTGGTTCCACTTACTCTCACTGAGCTCTCGTGGTTTTGTCTTTGTTCCGCCATCTTTAAGAAAGAGAAAAGGAGAAAGGAGGTCATTAAACTGTTCGATAAAGTTGGTTTTACTTATAAGGTGAAAGCACGACACTGAACCTATTTATTAGTATGAAAAGTCTTATCCAATGAGATTCTATCATTCTTTACCGTAGATTTTTAATCCAAGGCTACTATTCTGGGTTCTACATGAATTTCTGTTATTGTATTTTGGGTCTCACTTTATTGACTAGCAGAGATTTATTCCAACCAATCAGTCACTTTCTATTTCTATTCCTTATATTACAATCTCATAGTATTGTTCACACACAAAATCTCATACGGTTGCAAAAGCTAGCTCGGGAGTTGTTATTGTAAGTAGATTTTGACCACAGATAAGAGTTTCCTTCAATTTCCCATATGCATACTCTTAACATGCCTTTGACGGTTCAGAATTGTTCGTTCGGATTGCCTATTCATCTGAAGGGGAGATGCGTGTCTCGATTGGGTATAACAGAAACTCATGTTGGTGCAGATCTCACGGATATACTTTTTGCTTGTAGCTACCGATGTGTCGTGAGGTTTAACCAATAGAAAGCGAGTGATCTTGGTGAGGCAACCCGTTGTAACTAGAATGTTGTTGTGCTTCTGATGCGATCTTGACGTTCCTGGTGATGAAGCTCGTAGTGATATACTTCCGTTCCTATTCCAGTCTTTTCAAGCGTTGTACTGTTTCTCTCAGCTTCCACCATTTGTTCTTCACGTGCTGGTACGTAGGGTTTGAACGTCTCTTCCAATGACTGGATCATTACTCTCCGGTGGTTTGTCACTTTAGGGTAATTGAACGTGATAAAAGGTGTGTCTGAGGTAATATCGAGTCATGTGATCCATTGTGGTTTGATGTTTATTCTCCATCAGGCTCCTGATGCTCATGGTTGTCGTAAAAAAGTCTTCATTAAAGGTGGGGATGGCAAGATTTGGATCATAACATTTTGGTGAGAAAAGTCAACATGAATATCGATACGTACAAATATTCTTCCTTTACTTGCATACTAAGGGTATCCTAAGCTTGAGGTTGTCTCTTATTTTTCACTTTTCTACTGTTGGTATGAATCTTTTGCTTCCCAATTTGTTGGATGTGTGGGTGGGTCCGCTATGAACACTATTTGGGAAAGTCTGAATTCTATCACATGGTGGTGTTGTGAATCCCTTGGTGTGAAGCTGTTGTTCCTATCTATAGGTTACTGATGGCATAATTCTACTTATCGAGTCCTTTGAAAAGATGTAGTTAGGTGAATAAACCCTTACCTAACCATTCCTGCAGTCGGGGGTTTCGATCCTCAAAACTTTGTTAAATGTGGACATTGATGGTATTTTAAGTCGTAATGTTGAGGAAAAATTGCCCTACGATTCAAAGAGGTGTTAAGAGGTTCCCGTGCATTATCCTAGTTTTTTTTTCGTGAAAGCACTATAACCTAATAACGTAATATCCTGACGATCGTCGTCGGGCAAAAACATGCGTGGAGTTTAATAAGAATAGTCAACTCAATTTTACTGGCTTCAAAGAAGATGATCATATGGCAGTGAATAGGTAAGCGTTTAGCTGAGGATTTCGAATGGTATAAGCACAAAACATAATTGAGTTTAGAGTAACTTAGGGTGGAACCCAAATGGTTCAGGGATAGGTTGAATTAAGGCAAGGGGTCACAATTTAAAGCGAACACCGTTGATCCAGGTTGAGAGGTCAATTGAAGCTTAGATGCATTAGAGAAAAAAAATCAGCAATTAATGAATATTACAAAGAGGAGGTTCTCGGGATCAATCTGTGTAACATCATATCTTGACAAAAGATACGTTTAAGTAACGAGTAGCCAAATTAGATATTTATCTTGAAGTTACGTCGGCCTAACGTACTTCAATTCAAGCATCCAAGTTGACTCCTCAGGTTGGAATTTCTAGAGTTTACAAAATTCCTTCAGTCGGATGTAGTATTGCAGTTAGGGAAAAAATTGAATGGTGGTAGAGGATCTTGGCAACATCGAATGTTCGGGACTAAAGGAATGACATTGAGTTCTACGAATAAAGAGTTAGTCCAAGGATGATGGCTTGAATTAAAGGACAATCAAATGCGAACACTAGTCATCATCTAGGCATGGCTCAGTAATGAAAACTCAATGATAAGGATATTTTCTAGGATGAAAATGCCGATAGGGCTACCAACAAGACTTGGATGCTGAAGGATGACTTACAAATGATACAGGACAGCATTGCTGAGGGCTGGCGTTATTAGAAGGAAAGATAAGCAAAGAATTTTAACCAGCTATAAAAGTTGATATAAGGGTTTGGGAAAAGAAACTCATAAGGGTGAAGTTGCGGGGTATTAACGATGGTTTCCGCAAAACTTAGACTACTCCGAGTGCTTTATCATCTAGAGGTTAGTCAACTTATCAGTGGTTTGATCATCTATCAGCTATCCTAAGAGAGTGTTGAGATTCAGGGGTAGTTTCCATTCTTAATTGTCTAGTCCTCTAGGGCTTGGGAAAACCTAAGAATCGTCTCACGAACTTAGGACCCAGACAATGCTTCACATATGACTAGGCTTTTAGAATAGAGAGATGCCTAGTCCTCTAGGGCTTGGAAAAACCTAAGAATCGTCTCACGAACTTGGGACCTAGAGAATGCTTCGCATTTGACTAGGGTTTTAGAATAGTGGGAAAGAGGACTTGGCGCCAGTGACGACCCTTGCTGCTTCCTTCTTCTTTTCTTTTCTCTTTTATTTCCTATACATGGAGGCCTGCATGTCTATTTCTTTACTTGGGCCTGCATACCTGTTGATACACTTGATGCACTGCACATGTATACATTACTGTTTTGACTGGGACAGGCCTTCGTACCTTTAGATTGCATTATGTTCATTATGGATACTTGCCTTTTTTCATACATATGAAAACATGTTTTCAGTCACTCGAATCTTTTATTATTTATGATGTATGTTTGTGAGTTGAATACTTACCTTGCGAACCCATTTTTGTGTTACGAGTTGCTACAGGTTCCTGGCAAGGTATTGGGTATGTTAACCAAGAAGGGAGGTGTTGTCAAAATCTTTGCAAAAATAAAGTTGGCCATGAGGAAATATCTCGCGGTCGTGATGTTTGATAGGTTTACGGCCTGGAAGATTGGAGTTTATTGCCGTGAAGTTTGATGGTGGAGCTTTTTGGCGCGAAAAACAAAGCTGATTATGTGGTCTCCTCTCCTTTTGGGATCTATAAAAGGGGACCTACTAGTCCAGATCCCACTGCTTGAGATATTCCCTATTCTCCTCGTCTTTTCGTGGCTTGTTCTTTTAACAACTCCCTCTTGTCATGGATGGGCAAGTTCTCATTGGTCGAGTGCAAGAACTTCGTCAACTTTAGCTTGGATGCGCTATTCTCTTTGAAGATCATGAGAATCGACTGGCTTCTTTTGAGAGGGGCTACCTAGATTTGGGATCCTAATGTGCACGTGTTTCGTTTCAGATATGAGAAGCTGTGGTTGACGGTGTAAGACTTTTGAGCTCGTCTTGAGATTTCATCTCGAGACGAAGTCATAGTTCCTACTCTATTTTTGAGTCCCAAGGACTGGTTGATGCAGCTTTATGGCTACCCCAAGCATGAGGCTTCACTTATGGAGTTCTTGATGTGGCATGGATCATTGGCCGATTCTGACTCCTTCAGCTCTAACGTCGTTATGCTCTTTGTATCTGTTTATTGGCATGTTTTCTTCTGGGGTCTTCTAATGGACAAGCTAGCTCTTCTTTGGTGGATGTAGCTTATCAGATTCATGAGGGCCGGGATCCCTTTCCATTAGTCTTTGCTGAGACATTTCTCTAAGGGTAACCCTGCTTCGCGGGCAATGCTTTACTACTACAGGTATTCACTCAACTTTTCTTTTTCTCTATTTCTCTCTATTTTTCTGTTCAGCTCTTCTTTTTTTATGTTTCTCTCTATCTTTTCCCTCTCAGCTCTCCTTTTTCTGTATTTCTCTCTTCCTTTTCCCACTTAGCTCTCCCTTTTCTTGTATTTCTCTCTATTTTTCCGCTCAGCTCTATTTTTTTCTTTATTTCTCTCTAGTTTGGCAAATGAAGAAGGTGAACTTGCTGGAGAAGCCCATATTTGATAGCTATAGTGTAAAGTCCTTTGTCCATCATCGAGCTTACCGCCTCTACTCCAACTGAAGCTGCCTGGAAGGATTATCTAAGGTCTTTGACTGGGGAGGACATCTCTTGCCTATGCCCCTAGCTAAAGATAACTCTCATGGCTACTGTCACTGTAGGTCACTCAGGGGTTCTGTTGGTCATCTTGAAGATGGCCACTTTCTATCATCCATATTGCACTCTTTCTCAATTTGGGTATACTCAGATCAGACCTAACACTGTTGTGAGTCATCTGTACAGTTTTGCATATCGAGCCCCTTTCTTGGGTCAGTACCAGGGCTTCTTGACCGAGGATTCTGGTTGGTAGAGAGTTTGACAACAGGCTTTTTGAGGACTACAAGGCTTGACTTGAGGCAGAATTAGAGCGCAGTGCAAGGCAGGGAGGAGATGCAAAGAGGAGAAGGACTTGACTTTGCTTCATTGTACCTCAATATTTTGTTTGCTTTCTCTGCCTTCTTTTTTTTTCTTATCTTTTTAGGATGAGAACTTGCGAGCCTCTCTTATTTTTTGAACCAACTGAATCAGTATCACTTTTTAATGAATGTTTCTCCACTTTTAGTTTGTGATGATTTCTAAAACTGTTTCTTAGATTTTCGTTTTTGCAGTTTAACTAATTTATTAGAAAACACAAAGTAAGCCTTTGCATTGATCGACCACTTGAAATATGATTACAGAGGAGAGCTCTAATCAAAGGTTTAGGCCAAACTTCTAATAGAACCTACCTACGTATCCCAAAGAAGGGAATCAGGCCATAACATAGTTTGAGGCGTGAGTTGCACTCAAATATTGACACTCTCCTTTTCATTGCCCTAACTTTTGCCAAGGTTACCCTTTTGGGTTTTCGGCCTTGCGGGCTACTTTAACTTTTTCCTAGGCCAGCTTTATAGTTTTCAACCAAGCGAGCTTTGCTCTTTATTTCTATTTTTCTCTCAGGGATAAAACATTTTAAGCTGATCCAAGTTGATTGGCGTAGAAAAGACATTCCCATCCAAATCCATAAGAATAGAGGCTCCTTCTGACATCAGGGTCTTGATAAGATAAGACCCAACTCGATTAGGTTTGAACTTGCCCCTTAGATTGAAGATCGAAACTGAGAACTAAATCATCTTCTTTCAAATTTCGAGGGTTATCCTTCCTGTTAAATGCCTGAGTTATTCTCCTCTGATACCACTTGAATATGAAACAGTGCTCTAAGCCACCTTTCATCAAATAAGAGTAACTCTTCAAATTTGTTCCTCTGCTATTTTGATTTGGGAATGCTACTTTCAACCATTATTCTTAGAGAAGGGATCTCTAATTCTATGGGCAAAATTGCTTCCATTCCGTAAACCAAAGTATATGGCGTCGGTCCAGTGGAAGTCCTAATCAACTTTCGGTATCCCCAAAGTGTAAATGGTAGCTTTTTTTGCCAGTCCTTGTTGCCCTCTATCGCCTTCAGTGGGATCTTCTTCACATTCTTGTTTGTTGATTTCACGGCTCCATTAGTTTTCGATATATATGGCGAAGACTTAAGGCTGACAATCCGATATTAATTCCTCTAACAGGTCTAAAACTTCTCCTTAAAAGTGAGAACCGTTGTCAGAAATTATCTTGTGCAAAACTCTGTATCGACAGATAAGATTTTCCTTGATGAACCTAGTTACTTTGGAGGCCTTCAAAACTGAGTAAGAGGTAGCTTCCACCCACTATGTGAAGTGATCAATTGCTACGAGGATAAACTTGTGTCCATTTGATGCGTTAGGCGTAACTTTCCCTTTCATGTTGATTCCCCATACTTAAAACGGCTACGGCTGAGGTTTGCGTGCATTTGGCATTTTTGACATCTCCGGACGAACTTGTGACAATCTGTTTCCATTGTCGTCCAAAAGTATCCTTGGCGCAGGATCTTAATCATCATCCCACTCATATGAGATGCGCAAACTCCTATGTGAACTTCTCTCATCAACTCGTGTCCTTCTTCCGTGTCAACGTAGAGTTTATTAACTCCCAGATATCCCCTCTTGTACAATCTTCCCCCCACAAATCAAAAACTGCGCAATAAGTCTCCTCATAGCTCTTTAAGCCTTCTTGCTGCCTCAACTAGGATACTCCCCTTTCCCAATGAAATTCCAAATGTCGTGATACCAGGGTAGTCCATCATTGACTTCTTGGGTAGCAACAATATTACCGATTGCGAGTGTATCTCTTTGCTCAATCTCCAAGGGTCTCATCCTTACTCCGGGCAGTATGTCTATCATTGATGCCAGAGTAGCTAAAAGCGTCAGAAAACTTATTTTGTAGTCTCGGAACATGAGTAAACACCACATTCTCAAAATAGAGGATCATTATTTTGAGCTCTCGGTGGTATTGGATCAACCTTTCTTCCTTAACCTTCCATTCTCCTTTTTCTTAGGAGATGACCAAAGCTGAGTCTCCTATAACGTCCAACTTTTTTGTCCCTAGTTTCAAGGCGGCTTCCAATCTGATTAAGCATGCTTCATACTTAGCTTGATTGTTAGTGACCTCAAAACTCAACTTAAAAGCTAAAGGGATATGGGAATCATCGGGAGTGATGAAGAGTATCCCTATCTTGTACCCATATTAGTTCGAGGCTCTATCGAAGTAGAGGGTCCACAGATCCTTCTCAATTTTTAATACTTGTTCATTGGAAAACTCAAACTTGGGTTCCTTTCCTCCATCAATAGGGTGGTTGGCTAAAAATTTTGCAACAACTCTCCCTTCACGAATTTCCTTGCAACATAATGCAAGTCCAACTCAGCTAGCATGAGCAACCGATGAGCTAGCTTTCCTATCAGTGCTGGCTTCTCGAAGAGGGTTCATCCTTGAGATCAGACCAACTCGGTACGCTAGCATGTAATGGTGTAATTTCTTGGATACCTAAATTAGCGCCCAGCAAGTCTTTTCTAGAGGCGTACATCGATATTTGCATTCTATCATCTTTTTGTTTAGGCAGTAGACAGCTCTTGGCTTTATCTTCTTGAGCGAGCATACATCCAATTGCTGAATCAGTCACAAACAAATATAGTATCAAAGGATTATCAGGACTGGAGGGTCTTGCAAGTACTGTCGTCTAGCATCGAAAGCATCCTGGCACTGTTGATCCCATCAAAAATTAGTCCCTTTCTTCAAGAGTCGGAACATGGGTTCATAGGTTATGGTTAGTTTAGCTATAAATTGATTGATAAACTAAATTTTCCTAAGAAAGCTCCTTACGTCCTATTGAGTTTCTGCTTGATAGGCTTAGCATCGGGATAGAGAGAGATTTGGTGTTGTACGATATCTGGATTAATTTCGGGCATATCTTCATAGAACCATGCAAAAATATTTTTAAATTCTTTTAATAAAAGGGTTAGCTATTCACGTTCTTCCCAAGAGAGTGCAGAACTAATTCTGAACTATCTGCGGATCCTTTTCATTATTAAGATTTATTGAAATAGTTTATTCCATTATGGGTTTAGCTTGCATTTTTTCTTTCTTTTTAATTAAAAATTTTAATTCTTAGAGGATATCCTGCTTAAATTCATTAAAATTCTCAGAATCTATGCAAGATATTTGAGGCACAATAAAGTAAGCAAAATTCGAATTCATTTCATTGATTTTAACATGGGTTACAATTTCGAACCCGAACTAGAAAAGGACTCTGGATGCCAACAGGTGCAGTCCCTGCAGATTTGTCATCATAGGAACTGTTTACAGACTTGATCAAAACGGACTCAATAGAATCGAATTTCCACTCACTGTCCACATCATGCATACGAAAAGACTCAAATGACTGACTCATTTGCATTTTAGCAGCAACCATGATAAGTACAGTGTAATTCGTAGCGCGTCGACATCCGTCATCAGCATGTCCTCTTCTTCTTTGTTATCTATACGCACTCGGGCCATCTCTTCATTGAAGAAAGATCCCAGATCTCCCCCTTTGCAATGAACAACCCAGTCTGTTGGCACTTTTTTAGTGAATTCGATCTGCCATATCTCTGCTTCTTCCTTATTGTCAGACAACTGGTGATCGAAAAAGATTTTCAGCCCTAGCAACTTTTGATTAATCTCCTACTCTATCTATGGTTCTAAAAATTCACAGTAAGGAAAATCATCCCCTTCCATGAAATAGCATCCGCTCAATGTCGGCTCGTACTTTCCCATCTTTGGTTCTTCTAACTTTGGCTTATGCCCCAATCCGTATCCATGGCGATTGTGGTGTACGGGAATTAGTTTTGAGACTCCTTGTAAGTGCTTTCCTAGTCCCATCCTGAAAAATAGGACATTCCTTTCATCATGGCGACGACTTTGGGTTCACATAAATTTCTTCAATATTCATTAAAACTTGCACAGCCTTAGTTTCATCGAGGTTGAACCCATTTAGGAGGAGATCCTCCTCCCCATGTTGAATCTCGACGAGTGGGGTGGTGTAACTAAGCGGGTTTGGCTAGCCAGTCTCACCCGAAATGGTGACAGTTTCTCCTTCCTTGATCAACTTTACTTTTTGGTGCAGGATCAAAGGAACTGCTCTAATTTACAGGTCGTGTAGCCATGGCCTTCCCAGCAACAGATTAAACGAGGCCAGCACATCAAGAACATGGAACTCTACCTCACCTTCAAGCGTTCCCACTATCACAGTGAAAGTTACAAAGCCCAACACATCTCTTCTTATGTTATCGTACGCTCGTATCCTTTGTGCACTCAACTTGAAGTCATGCATCTTCAGCCCCAAACAATAAGAAATTCATAGTAGGCACACATTGAGGGTTGAACCGTTGTCAACCAAGATGACCGACACCCATTTCCCAAAACTCTGGACGGTCAGGTGTTGCAGCTTGTTGTGTGATGGTCCCATTGTCGAAAGTATTTGTCATTCAAAGCAATAACATTAGACTGCTTCTCAGGTATAGGCATTCCAACTAGCTGGTCGGGGGACACATCGATTGGGATGTCTATGTGTTGAGAGCCTTTAGGTTTGGCTATTGGTGCTTGTGGAAAGCCATGAGTAGTCCTCAGATACTCACATTACCCTGCGTCATCTTGAGCTACTTCAAAACTATGCCTTCCTCTTCACTGCTCTATTTCTGTGCTTGTTTTCTTGATTCATGTATGCCCCTACTTGGTTGCCTTTTCTCTAAATGTGTAGGCTTAAAATGCCTCCCACTTCTCGTTAGATGTTCTATTTGTTCTTTGGGCTACCATAAACCGTTAAACTGATCAGTTACTTCTCGGATTTCAACCACCAGATATGTCTTCCCTTGGAAAGTTCAAAAGTTGTCTATGCTTGTCTTTCCTTGGTTACCTTATTTACTAGCTCCTTCGAGTCCCCAAAGATCCTCCTCGATTCCCATCACATTTTACACAAACCAAAGGGATTCTTCACTAATAGTAGTCTCTAATTTAAAGAGTTGTTGCAACAATACCTCATCAACTGGATCCTCGTCGTCATATGGCGGGGGAGGGACCCAAGATTCCCAATAACTTCTATAGTCATACAGTTCCTCCACAATCGGGTGCCACCCTGGCACATCTTCTCTTTCATCATACTCTATATCCATGAATTCTTGCTCTATTTCTTCCAATTCTCACAGGTCGTTCTCTTCTTGGTACAAGATTTCTTCTATGTCGAGAGAACATAAAGCTTACCCTTAGGGTAGAGGAGTTAATGGTTTTGGTTCCTAAAGAGAAATGATGTATACATAGGGATTAAACACATAACTTAAGTTCCCAACGAGTTCACCTGGGGTGAGTCCTTCTCTTTCTCTTCCTGCTCTTCTTTCTTCTCGGTCTCTTTACCCATTGACAAATTCTCTTCCTGCCTACTCTCATTATCAACTTCCTTTCTTTTTGAAGACTCTCCTATTTCTGACACTGCTTTCTATGCCTTTTCAACTCTAAAACTCGGCTCGACTTTCCCGTACCAGGCTGCCCCTCGGTGCCAAGTTGTATCATCACTTATAACAGTCGGGACATGCCATTTGATGTTAATTCTAACTTTCTCTAACTCATGCCTCAAGGCGCGCCAAGTCCTCCCATAACCATCTGATTTCTTCATCATTATCATCGACAAGGGGAGGAACTTCCTCCTCATAGATGATAAAGATCACAAAAATTATCAAAACCATCGTCTATCAGATCCTGAATAAGGTCGTTTAGCAATAGTACCTCTGGACCGAATAGTAGAATTGTAATTGGCTTCAATTTTGTTATGAAAACTATGAATTTCGTGGGATCAAAACCTTCTGCCCCTCCTTCAATAACATTCACATTCTGCTGAGCTGTGTGATTCGATAAGGGATTAGTGGCTATATTTGGCTTTTGAGCGGCAATAGGTGGGGGAATACCTTGTTATCTATCAGATCTTGGATTTCATGCCGAAGCCTAATGCAATTGTTGATTAAATGACCATACCCCTCGTGGAAGGCACAATACTGGGTTAGATTATATCGGGGTGGCAAAGGATTTGATGGCAGGATCGATTCTAAAGATTTGAGAAGATCTTTCTCAATATGACTAGTAAGGATAGTGGAAAGTGGGACTCCCAAAGGAGTGAATGTTCTTCTCGAAGTTCTTTACTGACTAGATTGTTCGGGTTTTGGGTTTTGGGTGTTTACTTTGGAAACTTGATCATTGGAAATGTTAGTGAAGTTATTATTGACTCAATTAGGGTCATTAGTGCATGGTTTCCTTACCTTTCGACTTGATCTCGCACTTTTCATTGCTTCTAATTGAATGAAGCTTTCATCATTAACTCTCCCATCAAGAAATTGTTCAAATGTGATCGAAGGATTTCTTAGAATCTTTGTGGCCTTAGTTCTCCCTTCGTTGGATTGAGTCTCATTCTCGATAGATGAACTCAACAAATCATTGACTCAAGCTTGAAGTTGCTGACATTAAGCTTGGTTTTGGATTTGCTGGGCCTATAAGAGTTGGATTTGTGTTTGGTATTGAGTCTGAATCCTGGCCTGGTTGTTCATAGCTGTATTGATCTCGTCTAATGTTCACCGTAGGTTCGTAATTGCCCTCATCATATCAGCCATGATCAATTCTGGGTCTGCCATCGGGAATACAGAATCTAATTGTTCTACCCTTCTCAGCCTTTTTCTTAGAGATCGGCCCAAGTGCGTATAGGTTCTTCTCTACACGAAGCTATTATCCCTGGTCTCTGAACTGAAAGGACTCACGTAAACCAAAAGACTCGTTAGTCGGGTCTAAACTGGAAACAACTCACTCTCGATGACGAATCGGGAGGATGAAAACTAGTCCTAATCGGGGTGCTAACTATACGAACAAAAGCATCCATAAAATAAAATCACATAACCCCAAAAGAAAGGGTTCTAAGAAACTATATGCACATGAAAAGGTTGGTAAGTCTTCGCTTAGTGTACTTGCTGAATATAGTCAAGTATATACCTCCAAATGCCATGAATGGTACAAGGTATGGTCAAACGGTATGCAATAACTCTTTTTGTCACATTTATGGAAGCATGTGGCCAAAAAGCTTGCTGGCTTCCCTTACATAGCCCCAAGATAACAAACTGACCGGGGTATCGGGTTGGTGGAGCGAGGTTTTGAGAACCGTGCACACAAATATGCAAATACAAATACGAATACTAATGAAAAGTTTACAACAAGAACCATTAACATTTCAAGTTAAGCCCGCTTATGAATTTTTTTGAAAAATTAGTCCCCAACAGAGTCGCCAGAAACACTGTGGGCATTTTGTTTATTCGTGGGGTGCACCAGATATCTACTATTTTTTTAAAAAAAGTTCTTTTCTTTTCAAAACAAGAAAATCCAAGAGATCCGAGAACGCTTTTTAGAAAAATAGAGTTGCCACTTGGTTTTTGAGAAAAACCAAGAAAAATACAAAGAAGGCTGTGGGTCTTTTTAAAAAAATATAACCAGAGAAAAAGAGAATTCGGGCTAAGGTACGAAAAGGGAAGGTGTTAGGCACTATTTTCACTCAATCGTGTGGTTGGCCTCTACTTTGTCAATATTAGTTCTTGTTGTAAACTTTTTAAAGGTAATATATACAAAATTGGAGGTTAAAGAGAGTTCAAACAAAAACAAGCAAAGAAACAAAATCCTAACTATGATCCTAGGGTCATACAACTTAGTTATTATTTCTAGATATGCCACATGTATCGTTTGAGCAAAGCAAAGTAAAAAACATGTGAGTAAGCGATAAAACGAACAAATAAGGGTTTGAGAATCATGCAATAATGTTTCTGTCTCTAACATGCCATGTACAGGTTACATAGAATAAACCAAAAAGATTTAAACACCATTTTCAAGCTACTGAACATGTAGAAAACTTACAGTCGTAGCAACCAATATTATAGACGTGACAACAATAGGGTTACCGCGAGAAACCGAGATGCCGGATGTTACGGCCGTGACAAATAAAAGTTGCAGCCAAGGTTTTTAGGAACCCAGAAAGATGTGCTCAGCATGCATAGTCTAAAATGAGGTCAAATGAATTGGATATGCATGGTAGAGACTATAACCCACTTATTCTAGGTTAGATCTACCATCATTTATCCTCATACAAGTAATATATCTAGAAACAGAACGTTTAGGATACTAAAATGAACAACAGAATACATAAATGCAGTTTTCATGTTACTGGCTTCATATAACCTCACGGACGTAGCAAAAGGATGTCACGGCAGTAACAAATATAGAAAAAAAGATGCGAACAAGGTTTTTTAGGGATCTAAAGAGGGTATAATCATCATACAAGGGCTAAAACATGCTTAAATGGACATGACATGTAGGACAGAGGCCATAACCCATTTATTCTAGCCAGACAAAGATTCTCGTAAGTCTATCTCAAGATTTGTGTTTAGTTTAAGAGGTAGAGCTATTAGTTGGAGTAGTATCAAGCAGTGCTGCATTATTGATTTCACCATACAGGCTAAGTACGTGGCAGCTTCTGAAGCAACTAAAGAGGCTGTTTAGTTCAAGAACTTCCTATTAAATCTAGATGTGGTCCCATTAGTTCAGTCAAGTATTACACTTTATTGTAATAAAAGCGGAGCTGTTGCAAACTCGAAGGAACCAAGAGTTCATAAGAAAAAAAGCATATGAGTGTAAGTATCACCTGATACGAGAAATTATACAAAGAGGTGATATTGTTGTGACCAAGATTGCATCAGAAGACAACCAAGCAGATCCTTCTACAAAGAGCTTACCAGTTAAGACTTTTGATAGTCATGTAGAGGGCATGAGAGTCAGATGTAAGGCAACATGGTTTTAAGTATAAGTGGGAGATTGTTAGGGTTGTATACTGAAAACCATGAATTTTATTTGGTTTTAATATTTAATTTTATTTTAATAAAATTAATATACTATTTTATAAGAATTTTAATGAGGAATGTACGCAATATCATTTCTTTAAATGTTATGCATGAATGCCCTTTATTCTGTACAGTATTTAATCTGGTGTGTAGAGTACATCTTGCACATAGAAGACCAGATTATAGGTTCTTTCAGAATATAAGTATTTGTTCACAGTTTAGATGGAAATGGGCATACCTTCGGTATGACTGTAGCACAGACTTTTTGTAGGCTTGTCTTGGTTATGGGGAATAGTTAATAGCATCCTCTATGTTGGCGGCAATACTGCTAAGATCTTTATTTTTGTAAAATAATTTTTGATAAAAAATAACTAGACGGGCAAACGCCGAAATGGGCTCCAGATAAAACTTTTGACGTCAAACAATAAAAAATAAACCCAAGCAACCAAAGTTAATTTAGAAGAATATTTTTTATCGATCTAATCTTCAACTACGACTTAATTCCGAGTTGAAGCTCCAATTAGATCTTCTACTGTATTCCCTTACGCAATCCTCGAACGTAGTGTGGGCTACGATCCTCTGAGAACTCGTACCGACAGAACCCCAATATATTTAAGTCTTAAAAGACAAAAATAATATCATAATAATAATGATATATTCATTATGTGAAACTAGTTCAGCCTACCCACGTATATATAGGACTACAGCAGGGACCTAGAGAGTAATTATGAGTTAGACTTCCAGTGGAACACAGATACCTACCAGCGCTTTCTGCAATTATGAAAAGACATGCAGTGGTTTCTGCAATTTCTATAAAATACTGAATTACAGTTCACACCACTAAAGAACTATAATTTCACTCTGGCCCATAATCTCAAGACATTCTTGCATTGAACTCCTGTTATTAAATGCTTACCATTTCTCCCCACGTTAAGATTCTCGATACCCGCTAATTAAATTTAATTACTGACAATTTAATTTAATCGGCATCTTGATATTCGTTAAGCCCTTCTGCCTAACTTATTTGACCGCCGAATAATTAAATCTACATGTAGGGTTTGGCCCGGTCAAAATTTATGCTCCTTAAGGGGGTATCGTCAATCCCGAACTTCAGGACGTGGATTTCCTCAATAATTAATATTTGGCATATAAATAATACCGCTATCCAACTCACTGGGAATATAGACCCCTATAAGATCGCACTCTCTAATGAATCAAAACAACGAATATTAAATATATTATTTCAGGATTAAGAGGACAAACACTATTCATAACAACCTTAGGGTGTGAATTAATTTATATAGTCAGTATAAAATTAATTACCCCAAATGTCTCGTTCAATACACACAAAGTGTACCAACACAGAGAGTCGGAACAATAAACGATGCTATTATCTGTTCCCCGTAACTAAGACAGGTCTACTAAAACTCTGTGCTACAGTCGTACCGATAGTATGTCTATTTTCATCTAAATTGTGAACAAAGAACTTATATTCTGCAAAAACCTAAAATCTGATCTTCTGTATGCAAGTCGTACTCTACACACCAGATTAAATACTATACAGAATATTGGACATCCATGCATATCAAAGAAATAATACACATACATTGCTCATAAAGATTCTTATAAAATAAAAAATTAATTTTATTAAAAATTAAATAAAATACTAAACACATGGCTTTCAGTATACCAACCCTAACACTCTATTGTTTCGACTCTCTGTACTAGTACACTTTGTGTGTATTGAACAGGACTCAATTGGATAATTAATTTTATGCTGACTATATAAATTATTTCACACTCCAAGGTTATTATGAGAGTACTTGTGCTCTTAATCATAAAATAAGTAATTATTTGCGTATATTTAATACTCATTATTTTGATTCATTAGATAGTACGATCTTTTTTTGGGTAATTAATTGTAACATAAAAAAAATTACATGATTACAAGAGACATACCCCAGGAAATTATATAAGTACCATTAGGAGCCTACATCCTATATATATTTAAAAAATAAAACCAAACCCCCGCTCTAAGCGGGGAAAAGCTAACGACAAAACATATTCCACGCACAACCTGTGTGGATAGAAAAAATCCTATGTACAAGTCCGCGCACAACCCGCACGGATAGGAAAGCACCAGCATACAAACAGAAGATAAAACCAATAAACATGCCAAAAAATTAACAAACTCCTAATCCCTACTGAAGATTGGCTCCCGCAAAGGGTAATATGGTGAATATTAATTATTGACGGAATTCACGTCTCAATTGATCAGGATTGACGATACCCCCTTAAGGAAGTTTATAAGTTTTGACCGAACCAAACCCTATAGGTGGATTTGATTATCCGGTGGTCAAATAAGTTAAACGAAATGACTTAAGAAATTTTAAGATGCCGATTAAATTAAATTGTCACTAATTAAATTTAATTGGCGGGTACCGAGAATCTTAACGTGGGAGATGAGTTAAGTATTTAATAACAGGAGCTCAATACAATATGGTCTTGAGATTATGGCTTAGAGTGCAGTTATAGTTTTTTAGTGGTGTAAACTGTAATTTAGTATTTTATGAAAATTATAGAAATCCTTGCATGATTTTCATAATTACAGATACCGCTATGAGGTTTGCATATTTGCAAAAATCGCTGGATGGGTATCAGGGTTACACTAGAAGTCTTTATCATAATTACTCCACAGGTCCCTGCAATAGCCCTATAAATATGCAGGTAGACTGAACCAAATTCATAACTTGTTTTCAAGACTAAGGTTGACCAGGTTCTTTTGGTACAAATTCTCGAAAGATCGTAGCCCACACTATGTTTGGGAATCGCATCAGAAAGTACAGTAGAAGGTTTAACCGGAGCTTCAACTCAAAATCAAAAGTTCGTAGTTGGAGAATTGACCAAAAAGGTATTCATCTAAATTAACTGTGGTGGCACGGGTTTTATTTTGATCGTTCGACATCAAAAAATTTAATCTGGAGCTTGTTTCGACGATTTCCCATCCAATTATTTTTATTAAAAAATTGTTTACAAAACGATAATCTTGATAGTTTTGCCTCCAACAATATCGCAGTCGTGAATAAAGAAGGCAAAAATGTACCAATCGTGTGCAAGAAACACGCAGCCATGACTGTAGGCTTAACAAAACTAGTGGCCGTGACATTAGAAGATCGGGGCCGTCATGTTTCAAAACCTCAGAAAGTTTTTGAAGTGTTCAGTGTGCTCGTGAACGTCAAAACAAAATAGAAACAACTGTAAATATATAAAACAAAGAGCTATGAATACACTGTTTATGATGAAAACTTAAGGGAACAAATGCTTACATTGAAATAAATGGTAAATAGACAACAAAATAATGGAAACCTTATCCATGACACCCTTGCGGGAAGAAAATGAGGGTTTATAGAAAGTCGTGGTCCCTAAGGTTACCTCGTGTGAATATCCACCTCAAATGTCCCATCGGGAGTGAGAATGGACTATCTCCAAGCTGATACAAGTTTCAACGACCCCTCCAATGAAAGCAAGAACATGAACAAGGCCTTGAAAGCATGGAATGGATAGGACAATATCGGGTGGGAGAGTATTTTGGCAGAGTTTGGACCTCTAGGTTTCTCTCCTTATTTTTGCTGAAAACGTCGCCTATTTATAAGCCTGGAAACGCCGCTTATTTTGTGTCTATATCCCATCCATGCAGGCTGTGCATGGAATAGGCCTTGTTAGATAGTTCCCCAGCTGCCAAGCGGGGGTTATGTGGGTCATGATTGTTAATGTTATTTTTTTTGTTATGCTGGTAAGTGATGTAACTACCTGGGGTATGCCCTTTGGAATCATGTACATTTTTTTTCTTTTATATTACAATTAATTATCCCAAAAAAAAAGTGGGCAACACATACCCCCTCTGAAATGCTGTCACCTGTCCCAAAAGGTGTAAAAGTGACGGCCACTACCTTTTCACTTTTGTACAGGCCGGCCGCTACCGTTATGGATGGGATATAGACAACCACGACTTTTAAAAGTTACGGCTAGGTTTAGCGTTTCAACAAAAGTGACGGCCGCGACAAAGGTAGTCGCTGCTTGCTTTAGGGTTTTCAAAAATGTAGTGGCCGTGAGTACAAGCGCACAACCTGCTCTAGCGTTTCAAAAAATGTGGCGGCTATGAGGAAAGCAGTGTCACGACTTGAAGGTTTCTAGTGGTTTTCTTGGGTTTTGAACCGAATTCGTGGTTTTGCTTGCTTGAGGGTATCTTTGAGCATAACTCTCATATTTTCATCATTGGAGCGCATTCGAGACGGGTGCCTAAGATTCGGCTTGGTCAAATTGGGGCATCTACACTCATCGCCCTACGATCACTTTCCTTAAGACCGGAAAATTTGAGCTAATCATCTTTGTTGAACCCTATACATGCTTTTACGAGCTTCAATCTATCCTTGGTTAACCTTCAAAACCATACCTAATAGACTGGTGAGTAACGATAGTCATTAGGATATTACGTCATTACGGTTTAGCACTTTCACAGGAAACACAGACGATACACGCTTTCAAAGGGACCTTCTAGCACATCTCTGAATCGCAAAGCAGGTCCCTACTTGATGTTGCAGCTTAGAATGTCTGTCAACGTCCACGTTTAGTAAGTTTTGAAGATCAAGACCCCCGACTACAGGAATAGCTAAGTAAGGGCTCATTCAACCAGCTCCGTCTTATTTAGAAGCCCCGACAAATGGAACTATGCCATCAACAGTATAACACCCTGATTTTTTGGAACGTTAAAGACATATATGTCTATATAATTAGGGTTATTTTACCGATTCATTCATAAATAAGTAAAGTACTTAATTGCATAAATAAAGCTTAATGTATGGCAAAACATTAGAACGAGTATACGTTTTACAGTTATCTATTAAAAATGAAGCAAAATATCTTGAATTAACAACTTAAGGCAAAAGAAAACGAAAAATAGTAATCTACTGCTTCCCAGGAGCAATGCCGAATCCTTTTGGCCCCTCGTACCCTTCTTCCACCAGATATTCAGGTTCTTAGTGAATTGCCCCTTATAGTAAATCTTTCCCTTCACCTGTGGTGTAAATGCCGTCAGTCGAAACTCAAAAGTAAACCCTAAATCCTACCCAATAAACTCACAAGTAATCCACCAAAACCCACAGTTATAAAGATTTCAGCATAACAATTGTTTTTTGGATAATAACTAAGTACAGAATTAATATACAAATAGTGCAATGCAATGCATGAGATGTATATGCTCACAGCCCAACTTCTAACTATACAACTGATCATGTGAACTCCACCCCAGAAATTCTAAAGAACAGACTTTATGGATAAATTGCACACTAGAGCCGTCTACATACCACAGGTACATACCCCTCGTTGCGAATAGTAAATCATTCGCCCGGCTACATACCACAGCTGTTTTACTGCAAAATTTGCAACGACGTGGGGACTGGGTTGAACCTAGACGGTCCCACCTTAAAAAGCATGATGTCTTTGCAGCAGTGTCAACTCCAAAGTCCAAATTACTAATAATAGCATGCCAGCAACGAAACCCATGGTACCCAACTGTTTCATTAGCCCAAATTTTGTCAAAATCCAATTTCATTAACTGGGGACGTACCCAAGGTGTTCACAAAGAATACTTTCCAAATAGTAACAACTGGCATCTGTGGTCGTCCTGGACGTAAAATCACGAAAAATAATGACTCTAAAACCCCAAACCCACCATGGTAAATACACGGTAGACTCCAACATGCTATGAGTGAAAATGCAACAATGCTCACAGTGATTTAACATGTATCTCAAAATACAACTACCTAAGCATGGCAAACTACTATCATGGCAATATATAAGTTTCTCAAGCACTAAGTACAACAATTTAAAGCATGGAATAACATTCTCAAATCAAGATTTTAGTTTCATGGTATGTGTAACGACCCTGCTCAAACCCTAGTATTAGTGGCGGATAGTTCACAATGCCATAGAGCACGGGCGA
The DNA here is from genome assembly GCA_034768845.1 of Heliamphora exappendiculata. NCBI lineage: Eukaryota > Viridiplantae > Streptophyta > Magnoliopsida > Ericales > Sarraceniaceae > Heliamphora > Heliamphora exappendiculata. Next base: position 156,580 of record JAOTRH010325145.1, read on the forward strand.
GGTTCAAAACCCTAGCTGAACTCAAAAACCCTAAAAAAGTTCAAAACGCATGCAGCAAAATATTAACACCCAGAGAGTCTCCCAACATTATAAATGAAGTAAATATCATGAAATAATGAATTAAAAATTAAAAAATCTTCATAAGTAGGGTAAAATAACCGTTTTGTCCCTAGTACAACAAAAAGACTCAAAAACTCAAATTTTGACACATGGATACCCTAAATTAAGGATTTAAGTACAATTAAGTAGAAAACAAAAAAATAACATAAAAAATAACAAAAATACCCCTTAGTGGCCGACCACCTTGGGAAGAGTGCCAAAAGTAGATTTTGCTTTCTTTTTAGCTTAAAATGATGAGAAATATATTAAATTAAGCATTATGATGATCCAATACTTGTTGAAAAAGTAA
>JAOTRH010325146.1:0-111253 GCA_034768845.1 Heliamphora exappendiculata
ACCATGGAGGCTGAATATGTTGCAGCTTCAGATGCAGCTAAGGAAGCGATTTGGCTTAGGAACTTCCTAATGGACTTGGATGTGGTACCCTCGGTACAATCGCCTATTGTACTCTATTGTGATAACAGTGGTGCGATTACGAACTCGAAGGAACCAAGAATTCACAAAAAGGGAAAGAACATTGAGAGGAAGTATCATCTCATCCAGGAGATCGTGCAGCGTGGAGACGTGGTAGTTTCCAAGATAGCATCTGCGAACAACCTAGCAGATCCTTTTACTAAGACATTATCTCAGAAAGTCTTTGATAACTATGTAGAAGGGTTAGTTGTCAGGTGTGTTCCTGTATGGCTTTGAGTATAAGTAGGAGATTGTTGAAAATGTGTACTGAAAAGTCATGCTTTTTATGTATTTTATTCTGGACCCCTGGCATGTTAATGAGAAAAATTTGAGATGGTTTTGCATTTATGGTTTCATATTTATATTTGTGATGTATGAATGCATAGCCCGTATATTCTATCTAGTATTTGACTCGGTGCGTGCTGCACGAAAGATCAGGTCATAGGTTCTGACAGATTATACAGGTAGGCTCACAATCGCAATGGACCCGAACATTCCATTCGTACGGTTGTAGTACATCGTTGTAGTAGCTGGTTTTGACTAGGTCGAATGGATCGAATTCAGATTTTGAGAATTCGATGTTCGAGCTCGATGTGTTAGTACACTTGGAGTGCATTGAGCGGGATCAACAGGATGATCGATTCTATACTGACTATATGAATTGATCAACATCCCATATTATTATGAATTGCACAAACTCCTAATCCTGAAGTGATTGATTAATTGTGTTTAGATAATGTACAGTACTTTAAGTCATCAATGGTTGAAATTTTCTCCATGAGATCAACAATACCGATGATTGATAATCAGCTGACGAAAACCACGTTCGATTTAGGTTGAGGAGTTCCCCCTTGTGTGCTTTGCTTATAGGTTTGATTCTGCTAAACCTGTACAGTGGATCTTCGGATCTGGCATATCAAAAGGTTAAGCGGTGCGGTTACAAGGAGAAGAGGATAATTAAATCGGGTTGTCAGTAACCTAATTTATTTATCGGAATTCCATATCTTAAATGTGGGGAGAATTTAGTGCATTTGATAATTGAAAACTCAAGACATAATTTGAGTTAGGACCAGGAGTTTAGTCAGGACTTTTAGTGGAATAAGTTCTGGTTCCTACGGGAAAGGATCTAACTCGGGGACAGAGTTAGGGATATCTGATTTTTTCGTGCGGTTAGCCCGAGTCCTATACTTCCTCGTGATTCCTCACGTAGCCCATAATACGCACGGATATTTTTCTTGTTGATTTCGGTAATTATTTAATTTAATTGGAATGCCGATTTTGCCGCCTGTGACATTCGAGAATTAAATTAAATTAATGAGGGGCGGTTTTGGTATTTGGCACACCTAGGGTTTACTCCCTAAGTGGCCGGCCCTAGGAGATGATGGGATTGATTAAATATGTTAAGTATATCTCTATATCTTTTTAGGAAGAAGAGAATATACTTAATATATTTTTTGATATATTCTTATATATTAAAAATGAGACTCATTAATCAAACCCTAACCCTAATATTCCCTATAGCCACTGCCCCCTTCTCCTCGTGGGTATTAATTTATTTTACCTTTTTAGAGATTATTGTGTGAGAAGAAACCAAAAGAAGGAAGAACATTTCGATCGGAATCGGTGCCCACACATCGTGATCGTCGTAGTGCATTCGGGTCATACGTGAGAAGGTTGCAAGGTCGTCTTCAATATATTTGAGATTTTTCGAAACTTTTCGACAAGTTTCATAAAGGTATTAAACTATTGTAATCATTAAAGTTTTCATTTTTTTATGAAAATCGCATACATCATTTTTTACTGTCACGACGTCGATTCAAAAAATTTTCTTTCTGTTGCGCGGCTCCCTCTCCAAAAATTCTTTGATGTCCAGGTGAGTGAGAGAGCTTCTCTCTGGAGTCGGGTGTTTGTGCTGTTGCTCATGGATCAGTGTCGTGGGAGCTTCAGTAATGGAGATGTTGGCATCGATAAGGTAATACGGTGGTATCAAAGTCAGTGGTTGTCTGGTGATCGTCAGGACTTGGGTCAAGTTTAAGTGTGGAGCTTATGACTGCTTGTGATCGATGTCGAAGTTTGATGTCGTGTGTTTGGACTTGTAGAGATGACCCTTGGTGTGCATGGTAAGAAGCGATTGAGCCAGCCAGTGGTGGTGAGAATGAAGGGGTAGTAGTCTCTATGTCTTATCATGGAGTAGAGCATGTCTGAGATCAAGTACCGTGATGGATTGATCTTGTGTGATGCGTTTATTGCCAGAGTGGTTTGTGATCAGTGAGAGTTGTGTTTTGAGGATTGATAGCGTGAGCTGAATTTTGATCTGGAGTTCAGGGATGTTTCCTAGATGGTAGTGGTGCCAGCGGCACTTTCCCGTGTGTGCAGTTTGCGTGGGGGTTGAATCTTCCAGTCGTGTTTGCCTTGTGTGACGATGGTTGTTTTCTTGGTATCAGTTTTGTGACCACAGGACTGGGATTTCAGTTGCTAGGGTATTTCTGCTATTGTACAGTGTTGCTGGGTTTGCATCAGAGATTGTTGATGGTTGCGGGATAGTGATTGATTTGAGTTTCAGTGTCAAATTTCGGGAACAAAATTCCATTAAGAGGGAGAGAGTTATGAGACCATGACCTATTTCATTTTTGGGAAATGATTTAAGTATTGATGGAGTAAGAGTTAAACATGACCCTTGTGATGTTGTGGGTGAATGTTTTGAGCTTGGATACGCGTGAAAGATATGTTCAAAAAAGAATACGAGATGTTCGGATCAAAATATGTGAAAAGCATGTGAAGGAAAGTGACATACCTTCACTAATTTGGTCATAACTTTTTGTACAAAATGAATTTTGGTATGAGGTTTGAACTATTGAAAAGTAGACTTCCGGCGCTTCAGTTTGAGAACACAAGAATGACCCTATTTTGAGTTCGGACGAGGGAGATATGCTCGTTTGAAGTTGGGTTAATAGTGCAGTCGCGGAGACCGCTCAACCGGTCTTTCGACGGATCGAGCGGTCTGTATCGGACAGAATCTATAAGTTACGGGTTTTAGGTTGGATTTCTCATTTTCCACCTTCCTCCTCTTTCTCTAAAGCTAAAGGGTGACCTAAGGTTTTGATTTTGGAGCTCCTTGGAGCTTTCCATGTTCGTTGCAGGGCGGATCCTTGATGTACTTGCTGTGGGCTTCAATTTCATCCGAATGAAATTGTGTTTTGGCGGCTTTGGCTTTTCACCGATTGGTAAAGCTTCGGGTTTGTGACCCTATGAGGTAGGATCCTAGACTATATAGATGTTTAAGGGTGATATATGCAATTATAGGTGTTTTCACCGAGTGATATTACTTGAAAATGCTTTAAAGGATGTTTCTCATGTTTAAACCACGTTGTTTGGATAAAAAGCATGTTGTTCGCTTTTGGTTGGTTTATTACATGCTATGAACTTGTGGATGTTCATAGTTTTCAAAATGGGTGTTTACGTTCAAGAAATCAGGTTTTTGGTTTAAAATCGTTTTTCGTCGTTTCGGTTGGATGAAATCGGATTTTGAGAATCCCTTTTAGGTTTTGATAGTTTATATCGAAGCTATGTGGTTGTTCTGGGTTGGTGTATACCCGTGGGTATCAAAACAGGTGTTTAGAGGCTTGATTTTTGGGTTTAAACAAGTTTTTATGTTGAAAAACCTGCTGCTGTTTCTAAGAAACCAAAACTAGTTTGAGACCAATCGAGCGGTCTGGGCAGTTTTGAGATTTTTGATGTTTTTGGATTCGGCTTTCCTCGTGTGATGTTTATCCGATGGAATTGTGAGGTCCTATGTTTTCCAAATGGATTTTCAAAAGATGGTCTGAAAACGAAGTTTTGAGTAAACTTTGAGAAACTTGTTTTTGGAGGTTTAGAGCTAACCTTTAAGGTTGAGTCTCAACTCTTAAAACGTTTTGGATGTATGTTTTACGTGCTTATGGATCTCCATGTTGATGGATGTTGGATCCCTTTTTATACATATTGATGTATAACTATTTTTGTGGAAATGTTTTTCATAGTTGTTAAGCTCCGGGTTGGTTTTGAAATAATTCTCTAGATGTACTGGGATAGCTGGTATTTGGCACGAGTTGCCCTCGGTGTAAGTCCGAAAATGTGCGCAAAATAAGTGCTTTGTATCTTCGGGTTAGTTCCCGTAAATTAAGCAGTTGGGTGCTCTATACCCTCCGATTTCGAGCCCATAAATTGAGTGGTTAAGTTGTGATGCTTCGTATAGAACTTGTGTTTATCTAACCGGTCCCATGATGTATAAGGATTAGATAATGGACAGGGATCTATCGTTGATACCTCTGTCTTGGGACGTAGTCGATACATATGAATCATTTATTTTATCCTCGACTGCGTATTTCGAGTGGATATTGTTTTATCTTTCTCCTCGGTGGTGTAGCCCGAGTGGAGCATACTGTTTTACTACAGCTTACTGTTTTATTTTCCTCGGCTGTGCGTTCCGAGTGAAAAATATTTTATCTTTCCTCGATGTGTGATCCGAGTGGGAAAGTAATATTTTGGTTACTATTTTTCTTCAACTGTAAAACGTTTTTTTGCATTGTTTAAATACTTGGTTGTGGAGGAAAAACTGTTTTGGAGGTTTAGGAAAAAACTTGGGGTTTTATGATGTAAAACCTTTTCAGCTTTGTAGTTGAGTTAGCTCCCACTATATGATATGCATGGTTTTGAGGATGAAAATGTGGAGTTTTTTGAAATAAAACCGTTTTGAGGCTCGTGTTAGCTTGATGGAAAAACTTGTGATTTTGGGTTGGAAAAACCTTTTTGGCTCTTGTGGTTGAGCCTGTATGCTTGTGATTGCATATCCTGCTTTATAGCTTTGCTGTCTTTTTCTATTGGGCTTCGTCTCATAGTGTGGGATTTTATTAAAACCTTTTTCAGGTGAACGTGATCCTATCGGTTGACCCGGTGACGCCTAGAGGTGGTTGTGGACAAGACTGATGTTTTGTCTTTTTAGGTAGCTTATACCTGTTTGTATATGTCTCATGTTTATTTGTAACATGTTGTAAATTGTATACTATTCTTATGGATGTATGCATATTTTAATATTTTTGAGAGAATCTTGGGTTGGTTGTTGTTTTCCATAGTTTCTTACTACGCTTTTCATTGTTGGGATCAATGGTTTACAAACGAAATTTTCAAATTATTTATACTTTATTTAAATTCTTGTGCTTTGAGGAAAATTTTTTGTGCGGCCTAAACATCTTTTAAATGAAAATATTTTCTTACCTAAAATTTGTATTTGTTTTTTTCTTTTACAAAAGTTTTGGTCTTGTTTGGCTTTCTGGTGTTAAATCCCTTTTGTTGGACAGTTTGGGTGGCTGTTCTGTGGCTTTTTACGTGACCCAAAATTTAGGGCGTGACAATAAATATGCAAATAAATAAATTTATCTATTTATATATTAAACAAATAAATAACAAATGAATATCAAACAGATAAATCTGTTTGCAGGGTATTTTTTTAAAAAAATTACACAATTGGACATTAAGCGTTAAAATTTGTGTTAATAAACCTTGCGCGTTAAATTTTTTTTTTTTTTACCTTTGGTTGAAATTCCCTTTATCATATAGATGTCTCTCTCAACATACACTTGCATGTTCGTATGTACGCGTTGATATAATATGGCATCATAGGAGCTTTCGTGCATTGATGTTGATTGTAAAAATTTGAAATGGAATGACAGTATTTATATATTAGCTTCATGAGGTTGGGGTTTATTGGTTAGAAGAATTCAATATTTATGATGTTGGTTGTGATGTTTGGAAGGATTTTTTTTAAGACCTTTTTTAAGGTGTTTTATAAAATTTGTTAAATTTTTTTAATTTTTTTGACAAACTAAATTTTTAAATATTTTGTTACTCTTAGTAATTATTTTGTATTTTTCTGTTGTTCAGAGTTAATCTTGATATAAGATTGTATTAGAAAATACTTTTAAGTATGGACAATTCGCTAGTATCATAATGTTGGAGAACTTATAATATAATATCAGAAAAACTATATTTACATTTGAATGAAATACATAACAATATATATCAAATGAGCAATTAAGATTTGAGCAGTGGGCAATTACTTGTCAATTTTTAAAATTAAATAAAATTTTAGTTTTTTTTAAGAAAAAAAACATAGACCAAAAAGACATTAAAGCGCAAAAAATTAACCACCGTAACTAACCTTCTCGCCATTGTTGAGTTGTTTAAGTTATGCAACTCCTACATTGCGTCTCAAGAATTGTTATAAGGAGAAGCATCAAGACAGGCGAATAAAGTACTCCAATTACTGTTGAGATCTTTTGCGACTTCAAGAAGAAAAATAAATTACAAAAAAAATAAATAGTAATCGACACGTAAAAGTGCCGATCTTATTTCGCAAAATACACTATGATAATCCTCGAAAATATGTTTAATAAATTATTTTGTAGTGTTTTTTTCTACAGCATCATTGAGAGTGGCTTAGAGGAGAAAATGGTGTAAAACGGAACAAAATGGAGAAGAGGAACAAAATTGGAAATTTTGAAGAAATTGCGTCCGGACGGATAAATCTAGCGTCCGGTCGGATTAGGCCGAATAAGAATCGTGTCTGGATGGAAAAGTTTTTGTGATAATTACGTCCTGACGGACGTCTGGACAAAAAAGTGTCAGAAAGAATTGCATCCGAACGAAAAATAAAAGCGTCCGGACGGGGCGCGCAGATTGAATTTCACCTGGAGACTGAAATTGTGGCGGATACCTCACCTATAAATAGGTGGGCAGAGTTTAGAAATAAAGAATCTTGGATTTTCAGAAGGTGATAGACTGAGGGAAGCTAGGAGGCTAATATGGAAGGCTTGGGACGTGTCAAGAAGTGAAAGATAGAGACCCAAGGCTTTGTTCTTCTTCAACTTTTCTTGCTTTCTAGTCGCAACATGAGCGGCTATGCTTTTTATGTTCTTAAGGAATGATGAATTCCTAGACAGTATTTTTAGGAGTAGTTTAAGCTCGTACATTTATTCTTTATTTTAGATTCAATTCGTTGTGTGATTTGAGACGTTGATGTTTTGGTCAACGAGCTTTTAATTTAATTATTTAGTTCCATTTTTACTCTTTGTGATTGTGAAATCGAGATCATATAACTGTTATTTTTGTGCTTCGATATTCAAATATGAAATAATTTTTACTATGTTAGGACGGGTCGTACTCCAGACGATCCATGCCAAAAGTTTAGATAGAATCTGCCAACTTTGGATTCAGGATTATCCTCTTAATAATCCTTATCGGGCTTGTAGTCACGATAGAATTACGTTGAATCGATTGAATCGAATAAACAAAAGCTAGAGTCTGAATGAAACTAAGAACCACTAGCTAGGGAGGATTTTAAACCCTCAAGAATCCATTTTTCATTCAAACTCTAAATCTTTGACTTTCCTAGCTTTTTAGTTTAATTAGAATTATAATCAAAATCAAACTCATTTGTTCTAAAAGAAAATCAATAATTAAATATTTATAAATAAATCATAATAGCATTCAAATTCCTGTGGATGATATCCGGACATTAGGCACTATCCTACGGGTTAATAGTTAAACTAAGGTTTTAAATAATTATTTTTGGTACAGTACGACACGAACTAATTTTTGGCATCATTGTCGGGGATTAAATCACGATTAAGATTTATTCAGTAAATATTGTTACTGATTTTCTGGTTACTATAGTACTGTGGTGCATTACAAAATTTTCTTTTTCAAGTTTTTCGAAAATTAACGATAACCAGGAGTTGGTAAAAACAGGCGCAAGGACAAGCAAGAAGATCATCTTTGTCCACGCACTACGAGTTTTAATTTTTTTTTTGCTTTCAATCAGGGAAACTAGATTTAGAAGGCTTGCAGACCATCCTTGGTATTTCTTTTGTGCATGCTTGGCCTCTGATCTTCCAGTCCAGTTTTAGCTCCATTTGACCCTGAAATTGAACGCACTTTTCTGGCAGCCCTAAGAGCTTCACTCAATTCACACACCGCACCTACCACCATGGCTGACCAACAACAATAGGTAAGCCCTTAGATCAAATCTCTGATCGAGTACTTTACTCCTTTAGAGTACGTGTCACCGTCATACATCTAACCGCTTGCGGTTGGAGCCACGCACTACGAGATTAAAACCAACATCATTCAAATGCTTCCATTTTTTTGCGGTTTAAGTAATAAGGATCCCTACAAGCATGTTGATGAATTCCTAGAAATTTGTTCAACGATGAAAATCAGTAATTTCTCTAATGATGCCTTTAAATTAAAACTGATCCCGTTCTCCCTCAAAGATAAAGCCAAACATTGGCTTAACTCTCTAGAACCGAACACAATCACTACTTAGGCTAAACTTCAACTGGAATTCCTAAACAAATATTTTCCTATAAGCAAAACCAACCAAATTAGACGCACCATGACTAGTTTTACTCAGCTTGACGGTGAGACCTTTTATGAAACTTAGGAACACCTTAAGGATCTTATTAGAGCTTGTCCTCATCATCAGGTGCCAAAATGGTAGTTAGTCCAGTGTTTTTATGATGGATTGACTCCTCAACATCGTCAATTCATAGACACCTCTTGTGGTGGAACCTATATGTTGAAAACCTAGAACGAGGCTTGGATTCTTTTTAAAAGCTTAAGTGAAAACTCACAACACCAAGCCTTAGCTTCTCGTATAGACCGATCCATAGTTCCTTCCACCTCAAAATCTCGAGGCATATACGATGTTTCTCAGAGACCCAGCCTAGCTACCATCCTGACACAGACTCTGAGTCAACTTCTGTCCAAAGGTTCAGCTGCAGCACCTGTTGCTTAATCCCCCGCCCTTACAGGTCCATATGTACATTGTGTGCCAATCTAGCCCTCTTTGTATCCGACTGTCCATCTGTTACACAATACCTCGAGTTTGTGCAAGAACAAGCCAATGTAGCCCAGGGTTTCTCCCGTCTGGGTAACGATCATTTTTCGAATACCTACAACCCAGGCCAAAGAAACCACCCGAACTTCTCCTGGCGACAACCCAATTAGGGGAACATGCTAGCACCACCCACGAGACCAGATTTTTCTCCGGGATACAGTTAGCCATCCTATCCACCTCTTGTCTAACAAATCGCACCTCCACCACCGCCTCGAAACACTGTGTTCGAGGACAAGATTTTGAAAGCTTTACAAGAACTTGATACGAGAACTCAACTTTTAAGCTCTCATTCTCAATCTATTGCAAAGCTCGAGACACAGGTAGGTTAGCTAGCTGCTGCTATGAGCCGACGAGAGGACGATAAACTCCCCAATTAACTAGTAACTAATCTTAAAGGTTAGTTTTCCGTAGGGAGTCAGTCAGCTTCTTCCAGTGGCTTTCATGAGCAAGGTCAGGTAGTCCTTACCTTAAGGAATGGGCGAGAGCTTGAGACTTGACCCGAGAAGTCTGCACCACTCGTAGTCCCTAGTGACCAAGAGCCATATGATGGCTCCAAGACTGACCCACCTTGCTCATCTCCTACACCATTAACATGAGCTGACACACCTCCGCTTCCTCTTATAGCATCCCACAAGCTACTGATGGCTCTTGTTCCATCTCCATCCGAGTCTCGTGTTTCTTTTCCTACCGCCTCGATAGGCTGCCACCTTTCAAAAAAAGGGGACCTGCACTCGAATACATGCTTGATCTCTTCAAGAAAGTCAAGATTAATCTCCCACTCCTCGATGCCATAAAGTAGGTTCCGTCTTACACTAAATTTCTAAAAGATCTTTGCACCCAAAAGCATAAATCTAGAACCAACATTCCTAAAAAAGTCCTTCTCACCAAGCAGGTTAGTGCTTCCATAAGACACGCTACCATCCCCAAACTCAAATACCCGGGACTTGTACCATTTCTTGTGTCATCGGTGATCACTTGATCGACCTTGCCCTTCTTAACTTAGGAGCTAGTGTCAACTTTCTCCCCAACTATGTATACGAGCAGTTTGGATTAGGAGAGCTCAAATCGACACCAGTCATACTTCAGTTAGTTAATCGGTCCACTAAAGTTCCTTACGGAGTCATTGAGGATGTACTTGTCAAAGTTGACAAGTTTCTTTTTCTTGTCGACTTCATAGTTCTAGACACCAAGCCCGACCTTCTGCCTAAGCAACAGACTCCTGTCATCCTCAGTAGACCCTTCTTAGCTACAACTAACACGTGTATAAATTGCCGTACATGAGTGATGGATGTCTCCTTCAAAAATATAAAAGTGCGTTTAAACATCAGTTATGCCTCACAGTAGCCCCAACAGCATTCTGACTATTTTGCAATCGATACAATCGACGAGGCTACCGAATCAGCACCACCCTTTATATTCGGTGACGATCTGTTAGAGACATGTTTAACACACTTTGGAGCCGACACCTTCGACGTCGAGCGGTCCATGAGTGAGGCCACTTCTCTCTTTGAGTTTACCAGCTTTCTTGACACTCCACTATGGGGGTCTCAATTTGAGCCCTTACCATCTCTACTCTCCATTCCTGTTATGCCCTCTCTAAATTTTCCACCAGAAAAGTCGGGTAGTTGAGGTTTTGAAAGCCCATAGAGGAGCCATTGGGTGGTTAGTCACCGACTTAAAAGGAATTGGCCATTCTATTTGCATGCATCGCATTCACAATGAGGACGACGCGAAATTGACCCGTAAAATGCAATGGAGACTCCACCCAAACATGAAAGAGGTTGTGTTAAAAGAAGTCGTGAAACTCTTAGATGCAAGTATCATATACCCCATCTCTGACAGTAAGCGGGTGAGCCCAACCAAGTCATCCCTAAGAAATTCAAGCTCACCGTTGTGCAAAATAAAAAGAGAGAGTTGATACCCACTCACACCACAACCAACTGACGAGTATGTATTGACTATCGTAAGTTAAATACTGCCACTAGAAAAGACCACTTCCCACTGCCCTTTATTGACCAGATTCTAGAACGTTTAGTAGGTCAAAGTTACTTCTGCTTCCTAGATGGCTATTTCGGGTATAATCAAGTGTTCGTCTATCCCAAGAACTAGGAGAAAACCACCTTCACCTGTCCATTTGGCACCTTCGCCTATTAACATATGCCTTTTGGATTATGCAATGCACCCACAACCTTTCAACGGTGTATGATGGCTATTTTCTCTGACATGGTCGAGAAATTCCTAAAAGCCATCATGGATGACTTCTCTGTGTTTAGGTCATCATTTGACAATTGTCTCCATAATCTGATGAAGGTCCTTAAATGATATATGGAGATAAATCTGGTGCTTAGTTGGGAAAAGAGCCATTTCATGGTTCAACAAGGCATTGTGTTGGGGCACATTGTTTCAAAAAGGGGGATAAAACTTGATAAAGTCAAAGTTAATCTCATTTTGAAACTTTCTCCCTCTGTTTTTGTTCAAAAAATTTGTTCGTTCTTAGGGCACGCAGGTTTTTATCGTAAATTCATAAAGGACTTCTCTGAGATCTCCAAACCTCTATGCGATCTCCTTACAAAAGACGCACCATTCATCTTTGACGAGTCTTGCATTTGAGCTTTTGAGCAACTCTGTGACTCCTTGTCCACTGCACCCATTATGTAATCACCCGATTGGTCACTACCTTTCGAGATCATGTGTGATGCTTCAGACTACGCCATAAGAGCCGTCTTAGGTCAATGTGTCAATCGTCTCCTTCATGCCATCTACTATGCCAGTAAGACCCTTACTGACACATAGTTGAATTATACCACTACCGAAAAAGAATTACTGGCTATAGTCTTTGCACTTGACAAGTTTAGGTTCTACCTCTTAGGTTCAAAGGTCATCATCTACACCGATCATGCTGCCTTACGACACTTGCTGTCCAAGAAGGAAATCAAGCCCCGATTCATTCGCTGGATTCTTTTTTTGCAAGAATTTGATGTAGAGATCCTTGATAAAAAGGGAACTAAAAATTTCGTGGCTGACCACCTCTTCCGCCTTATAGTTGCCTCATTTAGTGACTCCACACCTTTACAAGACTAGTTTCTGGACGGGAAACTCTTCGCAGTCACCGGTAATCATCTCCCATGGTATGCCGACATTGTTAACTATTTGGTAGTTGGGCGCATCCCCTCTTATTGGTCTTCTATCGAGAAGGACCAATTTTTCTCCCAAATTAAATACTATTTTTAGGAAGACCCAGAACTCTTTAAATACTGCTCTGACCAGGTAATCCATAGATGTGTCTCCGAATCTGAGGTAGCCAGCATTCTGACCTTTTGTCACTCTTTTGCCTGTGGAGGACACTTTAGTGGCAAGAAGACCGCAGCAAAATTCCTCCAGTCCGGTGTCTTTTGGCCCACTTTATTCAAAGATGCACAAAACTTGTGTCAAGCATACCTTCGCTGCCAGTAAACTGGCACAATCTCCTCCCGAGGCATGATGCCCATAAACCCTATTCTTGTTATCAAACTCTTTGACGTTTGGGGCATCAATTTTATGGGACTCTTTCCACCATCATATGGTTACAAATACATCTTAGTAGTGATGGATTATGTGTCTAAATGGGTAGAAGTTGTGGCAACCAAATCAAATTGTGACGTTCCGTCCTCTGGGCACGTCGGGACATACATAAGTATAGATAAGGAGAATATTCTAGCCATTCATTCATATTTATATATCATAAATATTACATCATTAAAAGTTTTGAATTGTTCATAAGTACATAGCGATTATAGTTTCACAAAAGGTTTACAAAAATTACAATAAGCACAGGAAAACTGATCAAAAAGAACAAAATGAGAAGATTTGAATTTTCAGCAAGCATTGTCGGGGGTCCACTAGCTCTTGCCACTTACCCTGTTCTTCAAAACCTTTTTCTTTTTTGAGGGCGACTTCCTCTAAGAACTCCTCCTCCTCACATATGGCATGAATTCCATGAGCCAAAAATCAGAAAAAAAAACTCTCAAAACTCTCTAACCAATCTCACATAACAAACTTACCACAACGTATTTCATACAACACTTAAAACATTTATAAATCAAGGAGACAGGCAAAGATATAAATACAGTAGATTATGAAGTATTGAAGAGTGCAATGCAAATGCGTTTACCCAGCCCAATTATAAATCAAGAAATCGAATTTCAAGTGGTACCATTATGTTCCCATATGTTAGGCTCCCATACACCAACCAACGTTCATGATCACGGCGGCATATAGCGGGCGTTCGACTCAAGACATGGTATGGCTCAAGACTTACATGGTCCAAATTCTATCATACCCAACATAATAATCTGAATGGTACCATTACATTCCCGTACATCAGCGTTCCCATCCACTACGGCGTATAGCGACAGTTCGGCTCAAGACGTGATATAGCTTAGGACGTAACACGACTCAGGACGTATATATCCCACTTTCAACACCTCCATCAACTAGGACTTACTAATCAAGATAAAAAGTCTACCTTTTCCCACATCAACTATATCAAGATACAACTCAAAAATATACAAGGGATAACCCACGAGATGTCTCTAGTGCCACACTCACAATACTCATGATATAACAACTTATATTTTGAAGTGCAACTAACAATGGCATAATGTGCAACTAACAATGGCATAATATGCAACTAAGTATGGTAAATTTGTACAGCCCAACATAGCATATGGTACAACTCATTAAAGCATGGAGTACAAGTATATGAAGCACAAGTCTTATAATTCATAAGACATGGATTCAACTTAGCGGGGATTTTAATTGTCAAATAATTATTTTTATACACTAATCATCCAAGATAATTTAATTAAAGCCTATATTTTAAGTCTCACAACATAACATGTCACTATACACTTACCAAAATTAAGGTAAATGTTCAAGTATCAATTTAAAAATCATAACAGTGTTTTGGGATACCTAGGCATGGAGTTAAGTTCTGATTTTTGGACACCAATTAGATAACAATATTTTCTAAAATCTTTATGTTTAACAATAAGGTCAGATCTTAGGGTAAATAGGTCATTTGTTTTGTTTAAGAGAAAATAATTCAGCACTTTACAGAAAAAAGTACATAATTTAGGCCTCCATTAGTCTCGGTTTTGAGGCATCAAATCAAGGGTTATGGGTCTAATTTTTGAATATATTGTAGTTTAATATATCTCCTACAAGTTTCATGTTTAGTGCTAAGGCTAATTATTTGGAACACGTTAGAGATTTGGGCCACTTTATAAAATGGGTTCAATGAGCTATAAAAGGTTCAGCATAACCAATGCATAAAACTTTTGAGTGACCATCCAAGAGTATCTAGGTCCGATTTGTGGTCCATAAATAGTTTGATATGCTATCTACACTTTTCATGAAAACCACCTTCGGATTTGGTTACGAAAAACATAGGTTTAGGGTCATGTAAAAACATGTGATAGAGAGCTCTATTAGTCATAGATTTACAATAGTGGTTTTGAGGAGGGTTTTGACCTATCAAATATCTATATTTTAGGATCATTTTAGGTGAAAATCCAGATAAACATGTGGTCTACAAATTTCATGTTTTAACCTCAGCACGGTTCTCATTTTAATCTAGGGTTTTCATGTCTGCAATTCAGAGTAGTCAAAATCTGACACTATTTAGGAAAAATGGTATACCTTGAGTTATACCCAATGAAATCACTTCACACCAATTATGTATGAAAGATAACTTCAAGACCTAGGTCTGGACATAAAAATTACACTTAGATCATTTTTTTATAATTAGTTACGATAAATCAAAGTTCAGGACATAAAGTTAAAATAGGCTAAAAATTAGGCCTTTTAAGGTTTTGTGTTCTAGCTCATGTTGTGTCAAGATTTGGTTTCATTTCTTTGCATGCATGTATTTAAGACTAACATATATTTGTTCCAGCACTTTTAAAAGCTACACAACCCATGGATACAAACATGGAAGCTCATTCTTCACCATAAAAACCATGAAAAATCTTAGTTTTCTTACTACAATGCCTTTTAAATCCATTTTTCGGTTCTTGTTTTTACGTGTGTGTAAGGAGATGAGTTGAGGGAGATTTAAGATGATATTGGATAGAAATTTTAGAGGTTTTACTTACTTCTTTAATGACCTAAGGTAACAAGAATGGCCTTGGGACTTGGCTTTAATGCTCCCCCTGCTTCTCATTAGTTCCTCCTTTTCTTCCTTCTTCTTCCCTCCTTTCTCTCTCTATCTTGTGAAACACTTAAACACTCAGGAAATATGGTCTCTCCCTCTCTATATTGCCGAAACATGGAGAGGGAGAGAGAAAGGAGGCAATATAGAGAGGGAGAGACCATATTTCTTGAGTGTTTAAGTGTTCCACAAGATTAAGAGAGAAAGGAGGGAAGAAGAAGGAAGAAAATGAGGAATTAAGGAGGAGCATTAAAGACAAGTCCCTAGGCCATTCTCCTTACCTTTGGTCCTTAAATAAGTAAGTAAAAGCTCTAAATTTTCTGTTCAATATCATCTTAAATCTCCCTCAACTCATCTCCTTACACACATGTAAAAACAAGAACCGAAAAATGGATTAAAAACGCATTGTAGTAAGAAAATTATGATTTTTCATGGTGTTTATGGTGAAAAATGAGCTTGCATGTTTGCATCCATGGGTTGTGTAGCTTTTAAAAGTGCTGGAACAAATATATGTTAGTCTTAAATACATACATGCAAGAAAATGAAACCAAATCTTGACACAACATGAGTTAGAACACAAAACCCTAAAGGCTTGATTTTTAACCTATTTTGACTTTATGTCCCGAATTTTGATTTGTCATAACTAATTGTAGAAAAATTATCTAAGTGTTATTTTTATGTCTAGACCTGAGTTTTAAAGTTATCTTTTATACAAAATTAGTTTAAAGTGATTTTATTAGGTAGAACTCAAAATATACCATTTTTGCTAAAGAGTGTCAGATTTTGACCACCCTAAATTGCAGACATAAAAATCCTAGGTGAGAATGAAAACTGAGCTTAGGTTAAAACATGAAACTTGTAGCCAACATGTTTATCTTTCATTTCTAAAAAATGAGCTTAAAATATGAATATTTGATAGGCCAAAACCCTCCTCAAAATCACTATTGTAAATCTGTGACTAATAGAGCTCTTTGTCACATGTTTTTGCATGACCCAAAACCTATGTTTTTAGTGACCAAAAATCAGACCTAGATACCCTCGGATGGTCCCCCAAATATTTTATGCATTCTCTATTGAAAACATGTTCTGCTAAACCGTTTACAGCTGACTGAACCCATTTTGTAAAATGGTCAAAACCTTAAACTTGTTCCAAATAACTAGCCTTACCACTAGGCATGAAACTTGTAGATGACATATTAAACTAGAACATATTCAAAAATCAGACTCATACCCTTTGATTTGATTCTCCAAAATCAAGACCAACGGAGGCCCAAATTTTATACTTTTCTCTATAAAGTGCTGAATTATTTTCTCTTAAATAAAATAAATGACCCATTTACCATAGGATCTGACCTTAGTGCTACATAAAAGTTGTAAAAAATATTTTTATCTAATTGCTGTCTAAAAATCAAAACTTAACTCCTTGTTAGATACCCCAAAATACTGTTATGCTTTTTAATTTGATATTTGAATATTTACCTTAATTTAGTTAAGTGTATAGTGGCATGTTATATTGTGGGATTTAAAATATAGACTTTAATTAAATTATGTTGGATGATTGGTTTATGGAAATGATTATTTGACGATTAGAATTCATGCCGTTAAGTTGAATCCATATCTTGTAAATTATAACTTGTGCTTTATATACTTGTACTCTATACTTTAATAAATTGTACCTTGAGCTATACCATGCTTAGATACCAAGTTATATATAGTTGTACATGAGACGCATATTGTACATCATAAGCATTATTACATCTGTATTTCGACTTATTAGAGTCCTTTTTGTATATACTATTGTGGGTTGAGATATATTGAAATTATTCTTCTTCTCGGCTCCTAGTCTAGGGCATCCCTGGTTGCCATTTTTGTAACTCTTTTGGGATATATTCCCTCTGATCGCCTCGGGTGTGTCCTCGGTGTTCAAAAAGAAAGATTTGTTATTTATGAATACTGTTGGGCATCACGAGTTCGTCACTAACATTCTAGTTTTGATAATTTAGACTTTGGGTTGATACCAAGCGAGCATCTTGGTCTTAATATAGGTAACCCTATAATATGTCCATCACGGCAATGATAATAAGTCTCATCACAGCGATGACAATAAGACCCTGATGCAATGACAATAAAGTTCATTACGACAATGACAATAAGTCTCTTCATGGAAATGACAAGAAGTCCCTGATATAATAACAATAAAGTCCCATCACAGTAATAACAATAAGTCCTTAAGTGACACTTGGCCCCACACCATTGCCATTTAGCAGTAAAATAGTTGTGGCATGAAGCTCGACGATGAATTTACTATTCACAACGAGGAAATGATAGGTTTGGTGATCAATTACCCATAAAGTCTACTTTGGAGATTTTCGGCGTGAAACTTTTGTTTTTATTTTTGGATGAATGTCGGGTTGGGCACATACATCAATAAGTATTAAAACCGCTAAGTTGTTCATAATTTGGGTACATAATTTGTTGTTCATAATTTGTTGTACACTTGTTTCTATATATGCTTATCATGCTATAATTGTCAAATTTATCTGTCTTCTTGACTTTAAATTGTACTGGGTGTTATATGATATGCATTGTAGATTATTTTGTTGTAAGTTTGGTTAGAAGATTTTGAGAGTTTTTTTTGGGTTCTGACTCATGACATTCGCGCCACGAGTGAGTATGAAGAATACTTTGAGGAAGTCACCCCCAAAGAAGAAGACAAAATTGAAGAACATGGTGAATGGCAAGAGCAAGCAGACCTCGACAATGCTAGTTGAAGAATTGAGTTTTTACCTTTTGTTGTTTTTGTTCTATTTTCACGTGCTCATTATAAGATTTTGTAAATGTTTTACGAAACTGTAAGCGTTATGTATTTTTTATCCATTAAAAACACTTAATGATGTAATATTTATGATATCTAAATATGAATGAATGGCTAGAATATTCTCCTTATCTATACTTATGTAAGTCCCGACGTGCCCAGAGGATGGGGCATCGCACGAATGACCACAAGGTTGTGGTTAAATTCTTTCAGTCCAATATTTTTAGTCAATTTGATTTTCTACGAGCTGTTATCGGTGACAATGGTACAAATTTCTTAAATAAATACTTCTCCATATTGCTTCATCGATATTCCATCACTCACAAGGTCACCACTCTTTATCATCCTCAAATTAGTAGCCAGGTCAAAATATCTAATAAGGAAGTTAAGAACATTCTAACTAAAACCGTCTGTCCTGATAAGAAAGATTGATCAGAGAAGTTGCACGATGCCCTGTGGGCCTATCGCACTGCCTTCAAGACCCCATAGGCATGTCTTTATGTCATCTCATTTTTTGGAAAGCATGTCATCTTTTAGTTGAGTTAGAGCATCGAGCATACTGGGCCATCAAAACTTATAACTTTGATATAAATGCTACTAGTACCCACTAAAAACTTCAGCTCAACAAGCTCGAAGAAATTCGTAACGAAGCTTACGATAACTCCTGCACCTACAAAGCTCGAATGAAAGCATTTCACAAAAAATATATCCATCAAAAGTCGTTTGCACATAATCAAAAGGTATAGTTGTTTAATTCCAAGTTACAACTTTTTCTGGGTAAGCTCCAATCACGACGTGGTGACCCACATCTACCCACACGGTGGTTGCCAGCTACACAACCCTCGCTTGAGTAAGCATCTTCTAGTCAATGGCTAGCATTTAAAACCATACATCGATGGTATCGCTGTCAACCCTGCTATCAAGTCCACCGATGTAATGACTTGATTTTTTTAAGCCTCTGGATTAAGAACGTTAAATAAACGAAAACTAGGTTTTCATATTAGGGTTAGATCAAGATTAAGAGTCTCAAGGGATTAAGTCTAGAATAGGATCTCGAAATCAAAACACTAAAGCATAAAGATATATCTTAACCTAAAAGAACAATCTAATTACTCAAAAATCAATAAAACCAAAACCCTAGAACCCTATAAGAGAAATAAAAATTACAATTTGGTCCAAAATAATAACAAAAATTCATAAATGACCAAATATGAAAATATTTACAATTAACAAGACTCTAAGTCTAATGAGTAGGGAAATTTAGTGCCAACTCAATACTTAAGAAGAAAATATACGCAAAAACTTAGTATCCTATAATTTTCATTAATTGTACTTTATCCTCAAACTTTAGAATAATTACACTTCTAGCCTGACACGCCCAACAATTGGTAAATCCATGCTAAGCTATACAACTCTTACGAAAACACTATAAAATACAATTATAATTACTCTAGAAGTCATTAACAATCTTAGTTCTGACAAATTGCACGTAAGTTCCTGAGGTAATCTTCATCCATTCTCTACAACAAACATTAATTAATGAATAAGTATAGAAAAGTACTCGGTTTCATATTACAAAATTAGTAACGAAAACTCACAAAGGCTAAAATCTCCAAATTGGATTAGGACGAGGACGAGACTCTAAGATTCAAAGTAAAACCCTACATAATATAGTATTTTCTAATACTGAATTCTAGAAATCGAAAATCATAAACAATCATAAAATTATAAGTTAGTCCAAGAAGATAGAGAAATTACAAAAAAGACAAACTGAACGCAAGTATAATTTTATACAATCTTTTAATGAAATAAGAACGAAATCCACACGAAATTTAAACCTCGAACCCTTGAAGATCGTTGATATTAAAAATTTAAAACTTTAGAACCACACAAAATTATAGGATCACAATCCTACAACTTGACCTAAGAAAATCATGAATTACGAAAAAGATTAGAAGTAGAACCCAAATACAAATTTAAGCCCAACAATTCAAAATAAGCCCAATGCCAACAAAAGGGCCAAATAAAATTATAAAACCCAACTCTTTTAATTAAGCCCAACTAATTTAGCTCAAGAAGAATTATAATTATAACCCATGAATTTATGCCCAAAGAAATTTTAAGTATGACCCAAATATATTAAGCCCAACCGATTAGCACATAAATGTTAAGTTAAGCCCAATCCTAATTAAGCCCAACAAAAAGTTTAATTCATGCCCAAAACAACATAAAACAAGCCTAACTAAAGAAAAATAGTCTTTGTCCAAAATTTGACCCAATTACTATTTGAATAAAATAATACAAAAATAATCAAAATAAACAAAAAAACCATTTTACCCTTGCATGGCATGTCACATGATATTTTTGATAAGTGTCCAAATTTTGCTAATTTAGAGAAAATCTCCATGATGATAAATCTAAAAAGAAAATATATATATATATATATACGAAATTAAAATTTTAATTTTACTTAAGAAAAATTATTTAAATTTATTATCAAAAGAAATTTTTATAATGAATATAAATTAACAATTTCAACATCCTAATCTTCAACAAAAGATTAAGAATATAGTTCTACAATTTACTACTGAAATATGTAATAATTTACCTCATGATTTTTGGGATAGAAAAAAACACATAGTGCCTCTTTCTTATGAACTAGGATTTGATGAAACTCAAATCCCTACAAAAGCACGACATAGTCAGATGAAATCTGACTATTTGGAAATGTGCAAGAAGGAAATTCAAGACCTTCTTGACAAAAAATTAATCCGAAAGAGTTATTCTCCATGGAGTTGCACAGCTTTTTATGTCAATAAAAATACTGAGATTGAACGTTGAACTCCAAAGCTTGTAATCAATTACAAACATTTGAATGACAAACTACAATAAATAAGATATTCAATACCTAATAAGAATAATCTTTTAGATTGCCTTCAATCAGCATCTATCTTTTCTAAATTTGATTTAAAGTCAGGTTTCTAGCAAATACAAATCAAAGAAGAAAATAGATATAAAACTGCATTTGTTATACTATTTGGTCATTACGAATGGAATGTAATGCCCTTTGGACTAAAAAATGCACCATCTGAATTTCAGAATATTATGAATGATATATTCACTCCTTATTCTGAATTTTGTATTATCTATATTGATGATGTTTTCATATATTCATCATCCATAGATCAACACTTTAAACATCTAAAAATATTTAAAGATGTTATTCATAAAAATGGTTTAGTTGTATCCGTACCTAAAATGAAATTTTTTCTTACAACAGTTAAATTTTTAGGTCATAACATAAACCAGGGTACTATAATACCCATTGACCATAGTATTGAATTTGTCACTAAATTCCTAGATGAATTAAAAGACAAAACTCAATTACAACATTTTTTAGGAAGTTTAAATTATATTTCAGACTTTTACCAGTACTTAGCACAAGATGCATGAATACTGCATACTAGGTTAACTAAAAATCCTACACTTTGGAGTGATGCTCATACAACAGTCGTAAGAAAAATAAAACTTAAGGTTAAAACTTTACCTTGCTTAACTTTACCAAATCCTAATTGGTTTAAAATTGTTGAAACTGATGCTTCTGACATTGGTTATGGTGGTATTCTTAAACAGAGAAACCAATTTCAGTAAAGAGGAATTAGTTAGTTTCACATCAGGAATATGGAAAAATGCTCAAAAGCATTATTCTACTATCAAAAAAGAAATGCTTTCAATTGTCAAATGTATTTCTAAATTTCAAGATGATTTATTAAATCAATCTTTTTTACTTCGCATTGACTGCAGTGCAGCAAATACCATTTTACAAAAAGATGTTAATAATATTGTTTCAAAATAGATTTTTGCTATATGGCAATCTGAATTAAGTTCAGTTGATTTTCAAATTGAATACATAAAAAGTTCTTCTAATTCTCTACCTGATTTTTTAACCCGGGAATTCTTGCAGGATCAATCCGTAGATCAATCCGATCCCACCTAAGGCGAAGCAGAGGAACAAAAAAGTTTCATTAGTAGAATTTCCCTTTTTAGGAACTGGGTCGTCTTCGACACCCAACCATCCGTAGAAATCTGGGTTGTCATCTTCGACACCCAACTCTAAGAACTTTAAACAAGTTTTGGAATTTGAAAATACTGTGACAGAACGTATCTTAACCCTAACAATGGATGATCTCCAATAGTATCAAGACCCATGGTTCCTTAAGGAACATTATTTGGGTAATCAGAACTACCTAGTCTCTGAAGAACGACATCGTTTCGTCTATGAGGCTATGTTAACTGAAACTGATTCAGTTCAGATTGTTCACAACCATGTGAACCCTTCTGATCAGAAATCAGCCATCACCCACTCCAAGTGTTAAGTGGTTCGAGTACTCGATCCTCGTGTTTGGGGTCTTGATCCTTTTAGGGCTCGTACCCTAAAACTTAATGGAACCGAATACAATTATTGAGATTATGTCTAAGCATGGCATTTGACATTTTATTACCAAAACTCCATTCGTAAACATATATGGTTCTTTATCATGAATCTAGAAATTATTTCTACTTCTAGATTTCCTTCTTGATTTTTTTTTCTAGTGGAAAAAAATGGGGACAACTATCAAGGTCCTCCCTCAAACTGTACAAGATGTTTATCCCTTATGGATAAAACATCACCCTCATTTATCTTTAACCAAAGCAGCTACTGTTTTTGAAAAACCTAATTGCAAATGGGATCCCATTGACAAACATATGTCACACTTTTTCTCCAAATTCCAACTTGTTTTGATATGGAGATGGAGTCTTAAATGTGACTTAGACCATCTTGATTGTCCTACTCTTTAAAGGACTTTCTTCTTTAAATGGTGGAATAGTTTTGATACGGCTAAAGCCCTATCCAAAATTCAAACCACTATATCCGTAAATGATGCTACTTAGGCACAAGCCCAACAAGCATCATCTCAACCTTCTTCAATTAGCATGGACTCTTTGGGCCTTTTAATTGTGCATACCCTTCGAGTCCAATTTTCTAATTTAACTGAAGCCCAACTATATGTGAAAATGTTAGAAATAATGAATGCCAACTTCTTATCTGCTACAACCAGTGTGAAGACTAAAAGTGATAAATCTATGAAGTCTCCTACCCTATCTGAACCAGATACTAATCAATTTCTTTGCTTAGCCGGTGAATCCCTAGATCCTAATGAAGATGATGATCATATTCCCATGATTGATTATTGGGATTCCTTAATTGAAATTGCTGAAGAAAAAGCATCAGTAACCAAACCGAAATCACTTTGATTATTTTAATCATGGCAAAATAGGAGTTTCATACTCCATGGAATGGCCAGATTAATTTAATTAATTTTCAGTAATCAGTAAAACAGCTGTCTTTTACCAGTTCTCCTTTACTGACATTGGCATGACCCCACCACCAGCACCTGAGTGCTCCACTTACTCAGACTACGACAAAGGGCATCTTCTCAGTGCTCTGAGTGCGTCTCTTTTCCAAAAGATGCACAGTCTCTTGTCCATAGTCGACGCTAAGGACAAACAAGCTAGAATCCACTTTCCAGCCCACTAACTGCAAACGACGAACACTTGGCTTCTACTTGCCAGCCATTAGTACATCTGAGAGTTCCCTCAAACACCTGGCATTGCACTCACGGATTTATAAATGAAGATATGAAGTCCGGGATTCATCTCTTCTATTTAAGGGAGCTTCACCCTTGTTGAAGTTTAAGTTTTTTCTCTCCTCTCTTCTCACTTCTCTCTTGTAAACCTCTTCTCTCTTTTCTCTTGTAATTCTCAATTTATAATAAAAGTTCAAAGTACATTTGTAAAGATCCGCAGTGCAGTGGTGTGTGCTATATTTGGTATCAGAGCCAGTGAGCAGGGTATGTCTTGTTAATTTATTTGTATATTTATATATACAAGTATTCTTATGTATAAATACTTTTATGTTAGTATGTATCTTCGTTTATAATATTTATAATTGATGTTTGGTTATGGTACATTACCCAAGTCGCGTTGGTTAGAGAGTAAAGCCCGTTTATCGAGATGGTTGGGTATCCAGTGATACCATAAATCGTTGACAGACGTGTAACCAAAACTCACTTATAAGTATTCTAATTAATATACAACCTATCAAAGAAGTATGAAGCCATACTAATACTTGCCTCATATAAGTATATATCTTCTTAATGCTTTCTTGCTTTAAGCCTAATAGATCAGTAAAAAATGCTGAAATAGTTGAGTTTTCTCAAATTCACCAACTGAATAAATGGACCATACCTTCGGTAGAATCAATGTTGATTTATAAATGGACCATACTTTCGGTAGAATCAATGTTGATTTACAGGGTAGGTCTCTTTGACTTCAAAAGTCAAAAAGCTGTAAAAATACTTGAACAATCTATTTGTTTAGATAATCAAGAACAAACTCTTCAACTTATTAATTTAAGAGACATACAAGCATATTTGCATAAATATCAATATTTGTATATTGGTTTAATACAAATAGTTCTTAAACCTTTAATCCTTTTAAGTGTTAATGGTAGCATTAATGCAACCCTACGAGATAGTAGATGTAATAATTTTGTTTCATCTCATATGGGTGTTTCTCTGACTAGTCTATGCACTACTACAATAATAATTAAAGATCTCGCTTAGAAAAATAAAAGGATTTAAGTTTTTTGTAAAAATGTGATATAAAAAAATAAAAAAACTTTTTAATTTCGGTTTAGTTAATAACCAAGATCGTAGATTGATTTATTATAACTTTAGATCTCGACTGTTTAAAAATTGCGATGCTCTCTAATACTTTGTAATCTCAATTTATTAATAATCGAGCCGACACAATTTGTTAAATTACTTTACATCTCAGTTATTTAAAAATTAAGATGTTTTATTTCCAAAAATTTGTGCCAAATTTTTTTTAAAATAATTATCTTAAAATAATTGTATATCTCGGTTGTTTGAATAACAGAGGTTAATTGTTACTTTCACATTACTTGATAACTTCAAATCAATCGGGTTCTAAAATTTCTTCCAGCAGTCCCGATAGGTAGCAACTCCCTCTTCCTCACGCAACGCCCTCTCCTTTTCCTATACTGTGAGATCGCAACGCCCTCTCCTTCTCCTCTTCCTCACGCTGCTGCCTCTCCATCAACCACTGCCACTGCCACAACCAGAGTTCTTCGTTTCTACTTGTAACCTATATAGCGATATCGAGACTCCCTCTCCTTCTCCTCTTCCTCACGCCGCCGCCTCTCCATCAACCACTGCCACAGCCACAAACACAGAGTTCTTCGTTTCCACAGAGTTCTTCGTTTCCCTCCTATCTCTCTCGCGCCGACTCTCGACTGTGAGGTGAGCTTCCGTGTCGAATTCGCCTATTGTTTCCCCTCTCTTTTCTCACACGCACGAGTTAGGGTTTTTATTTCGTGGATTTTTGGATTGATTACTGTTGCTTTTAGATATCTATTGGTTTCTTTACTGTTAGCTTTTCCTCAATTTTCTAGCAAAAACGATCTGATGATTGGGTTTGTTTACTGTTAGCATTTCCTCAATTTTGTTTACTGTTTATTGGGTTTGCTTACTGTTAGCATTTCCTCAATTTTGTTTACTGTTTATTGGGTTTGTTGTTAAATTGGGTTTGTTTTTGTTTTCAATATGGAATACATTTTGTTTTACTGAATTCAGTGGGTAAAAACTAAAAATTTGTGGGGAAGTATGTAGTATTCTATTGGGCAATGTGGTGAAGTTTGTATCAGCAAATTGTGACGTAGAAAAGAACAGTCATATTTAACTAATTGAGCGCATGTATAAAATCCATAGTATGCTTGAACTGCCATCTTTATAAAGATTCCACATGATTCCAACAAGTCATTGAATGAGACCATTCTACAACATGTTTGAAACATCATTCAAGCTGCAACAAAGGAGCTACAAGTAGGACAAAAAAAGATTATACTAATAAACAATTAACCAATAGCAGACATCCAGAAATATAAGATAAAATAAAATAAAAATACTAAACTCTAGGACGCTTCCAGCTAGTTTATTAGTCACCCCCTATGTATGAGATGATCTATAAATACCATATAATTCGTTCTTTCACTGAGTAAGCAGAAACCTCTAATCCATGAAGGCAGGGTCAAGTCACGTTAATCATAATATTTTCCCATAGTAAGATACACAATCTTTGTGCTTTCTTTGTACTATGATTTGAGAATTGTATGTCCATGATAAACAACATGGATCTTTGGTCAATATCCACAAGCAGTAAAATATGACATCCAATCTAGCCAATTATTTCATTCCATTCAATCAAAAAATTATCTCCAATACAACATAAACTAAAAGATCAATAACATAACCAGATTAAAAAGTTCTTAGTACTAGGCGAAGTTCCAACTTTTAGTTGCACATGTAGAATAAGCGATCAGTGTTCCAAGGCTTGAACATTAAAAAACAAGAACTGTAAAACTGGTCACATTTGAATAAGCTAATTTTCAGCTTCAACGAAAGAGTATGCATAACAACTTGTTGCCATGTTGTCATCATGCAAAGACCATTGAAGGAAAAAAATCGAAGGGTTAACATCTGAGGATTTAAGGCATCACTTAAATGCTCCTCTTCTCCGTACAATTCCCAACCTATTTCTCTTGGGAAAATCGGTAATAGAAGACGACGCACCTCCGTTAAAATTCCCGAGTTATTTTTTTGAGATACTCACAAGGTGCTTTGCCTTAGGAGATACAAGGTTGGCAACCCTGCATTGTTACTGCAATTTATTTTGAGCAGTGCCCACATTTTACTTTGTATGAACTTTTACACTAATTAGTGTTTTATGTAGGGAAGGCTAAGATTGAGAAAATGACATATGATTTAAAAGTTCTATTTGAGTTGCTTGAATCATCCATGATTACAGTATGATTGATTTCCCTCTCTTTATGAATGAGAGAAGCACTCTATCTCATCAAATTAATTCTTAGATTGGTATGTTCCACCTTTTACTCCTAATTCTTATCAATTCTGTTCTTTTACTAAGATTTGAAGCGCTTTAGAATTTTATTTCCACTTGTGGGTCTAATTCTTGCGGACAACTGAGAGTTCTGCCCATGAATTTTCAAGCAAGGATAATATAGCAACACTTGCATCAAGTGTGGTATAGATCTATTGATATTGGTTTGTATTTTTTTCAATGGATATCAATTTTTCAAATGGATATAGTTGGATGCATTTCTTCTCTAGAAGCATCTTTTAGAAAAACTGCAAGTTATGGAAATTGATAAAAAACTGCAAGTTAATATGGCAGAATTTAATCTGGCATGATCTAGCAGTAAGTTAGTTATATGTTCGTATATGTATTTAAATAATTTAGCTTCAGTAAAGGAAATGACATAGATTTACACAGGTCCCTCCTTGTGCGGCTTTTGATTTTCCAACTTGAAAAGACTTCTCATATGAAGAAGCCCAAGTTTGCAGGAGGTACAAAAAAGCAGCTTCTCTTTCTTTAACCTCTTAATTTTACCTTTATCAGGTTAAATAAAATAGAATTTATTTTGCCTATCATATGTTAGTAGAAATTCTCAAGAAGTCTAGTCTACACCACTAAATAACCTTCAATTCTTTCATTAAACAAATGTAATGAACGAACGGTTAAAGCATGCTAAGAGGCTAACTCATCCTACAATACCATCTTTGATCACATACAGTGCAATACAATGCTAAAAAGGTGGAAATCATAGAAAAGAAACAGAGCACTGAGCAGATTTTCTCTCTATTTTTATCTTCTCCTATCCATCCACCTCCTTAAAGTCCTCCTCTTATCTTCTCTTGCACTGTTTTTTTTTTTTTTCCACTCAATTTCTCTCACTATTATTTCCTTGCAGGTACTCTTTCTTATAATCCAAATCCCTTGCTTTGCCCTCTTTTCCAGACTTGAACAGCCACCTAGCTTGGTCGGGCAACAATTGTTCACCTGACATGGGTTATGGACACAACTAATTCACCAAATTCATTGGCCCTTTTGATCACCTTCCAGAGAAGTGCTTTCTATGGACCATACAACAGGATGTTCTTTGCTTATGTACCAACATACCCCATTAACCAACATGCTTTCTATGGACTAGTAGACAACAGGTATTTTTTGGTTCCTTGATGTCAGTGTATCTTCATGTGATGTAAAAAGGCTTGAATTCTATTGATATCTATGGATCACATATTCTTAAAAAATTTCATCTTAGTATCCTGCATGTTCATGGTTGGTCTATGTGTTTCTAACTATTGTGTTGTCATCGTTCTAGTTTTATATTTTATTTTTGGAAAGGCTATTTATCTTTTCGAAAACGCATGCATGTTGTTGTCATGTTACACACATTACATGCTTGCAATTAGAAGATATCTCACTATCTATGTGAGCATGTTACGAAAACTATTAATTATAAGCGAAGATTATGAAAAAATTTATAATTTCAGGTAGCTAGCCCATTTTTCCAAAAAAATTAATTGAAGTTTTAAAATGTTAGTATTTTAATCATTTAGTTGCTTATTAATAACAAGGAGTGGCCTTTCACTGTGTTTAAGCATTAGTATTTGAGTCCCATTCTTCATTTTTATATGTTCAAATGCATATGTCAAATGACAGAATTATCTGTAACATGCATAATGTTGTATGCTAGGTGAGATTAATTAGTATTACATGCTTTAGTTGTTGAAACTCTCATGATTTCTTAAATTACTATGCTTGTTTTAGTAATAATTAATTTTTTTTATTTATTAGTCATCTTCGTCACGTTATTAAAGCTTCCAATTTGGAGCGAAACTTTCTGTTTATGAACTTCTATGCCATTAGTGGGAGAACCAAGTCTGGTACAAGTTCAAAATCTGCATTGCTTGCAAAGAGATTAGATGATACTAAGAATGACCAACTACTTTTTGTTCCGCATAATATTGGGTAACTATCTTACTTCTATATATTATTTTGTGCATTTAAACTATTTGAGCTTATATTTATGACTTGTCAATTTTAAGTACTATTGGATATTGTTAGTTATCGATCTATCATTGATGACAATGTATTATCTTGATTCACTCAACAATGAAATTTAACCCAAGTTTTCAAATTCTAATAAGCACGTAAGTTTTAAGATTTTTGTGCATCATAGTTACATCTTTTTCTTTTATTTGCTAATGGTTAAAAATATTCTTTTTGCTTAGGGGACTCAAAATTTACGAGACAACCAAGAGAAAAATGAGGACAAGTTCAGTTTGGAAAGTGGGTCAGGTATAAATGTTCTATTTATTTATTTATTTTTGTCTCGGTAATTATTAATTTTTTTAAAACCAATATCTTTGTATGTAGTGCCCCCAACAACGGTCAAATGTAGAATGTGGGTTTTATGTGATGAGGTACATGAAAGACTTGATTAGAGATTGGACCATTTTAGACAGATAAAATGTAAGAAAAATTTTACTTTTTAGTATTATTTATTACTTTACTAGAATTATTATTAGTTAATTTTTTTCTAAATGATCTCTTGTATTTCAATGAAAAACAAACGTACATGAAAACTGAACTTGATGAAGTGCGAGTTGAGTGGATCAATTTTGCTTTACAAAATATGTGATCAATCTACTCTGCAATTAGAGATGTTAGTTTTAATTTTCAACCACGATCATTCAAATGCATGCGATTATTTTAGTTTTGATCATTATTATAAATCTTAGTTCATTTGATATGTTAGAGGGTTGGATTTGTTTATAGTCATAATCATAAAGTTTAATCTCAACACAAGAATTATTTTGTAATCTTGGTGGAATTCATGTAAGACTTAAAACTGTGTGTTTAAAACTATTGCAGGTAGGAAACGAACAATGGAGCATTAGGGAGCATGGATTAATTTGAAACTCTATTGAGATTGATGAATTTTAGTTATTTTTAACTATAGTTATTGTTCTGAGATTGATGGATAGCTATTTTTAGATTGATGAATTTGATATGAGTAGTTTTTAACTAATTTGATATGAGTAGTTTTTTTTTGTCAGAGATGACTATTTTTAGATTGATGAATTTGAGATGAGTAAATTTTTTTGTTAGAGTTATTTTGAAAAATTGTGCACTGTTTTCATTGAGATGTTTTGATACATTGAATTTGAGATGTATGGCTGTATTGTTAATGTTGTGATTAAAAAGTTGGATAGTAGTAAATATGTTTTCAATTAATAAAAACAATTACTGATAGCTACCTAGGTTCATAAAAAACAAATGGCATTAAAAAAATTAATTTTTTAAGTTTTTATCTCGATTATTAACCGTGATTAAAAGTATAGTAAAATATCAGTTTTAAACTATTATATCTCGCTTACTATCCGAGATTGAAAATATATCATATAAGGTTTTTACTACTTTTCATCTCGCTTAAAACTTGAGATTAAAAGTATACAATCTCAGTTTTTCTTCACTTTTTATCTCGGTTAATAACGGAGATTGTTGTTATGTTTTCACCTCGTTTACAAACCGAGATTAAAAATATACCATCTCGGTTTTGATTATTTGTTATCTCGGTTAATAACCGAGAATAGCGGTATATCATTTCAGTTTTGCATTACCTTTCATTTCAGTTAATAACTGAGATTGTTTGTTGGACCTTTTAATCATACCCCGATACAGCTCGGTTTAAGAACCGAGATGGTATGCTTTTAATCTCGGTTATTAACCGAGATTGTTTGCGATTTTTGTAGTAGTGATGCCATGGACCAGTCTATTTTAATGTTTATCCGAACTTAAATTAATCGTTATCAGATGTAAATCTTTTTGATGCTGTAACCTTAAATTTACAAACACAAGGATATGATTTTCTTCCTGGTTCAGAAATCATTGCTGTTATTTACAGAATACATTATAAGTAATGAATACTTTATGTTCTAATGATGTACTACGCAGTGACCCTAGCAAAACTATTGTGATTGAAAGTAATCTTTTAACCACACAAATTGCCAGAGCTAGATTAATCAAGTGGGATGAAATTAAATTTTTTACCAAATGGACAATTCTAAGGGCTGTTATGCATAGACTCTTTTTGGATAGTAATGTTGATCAAATTGTCCAGAATGACTCAAGAGACATAGAAATCTCATTTGCAGGTCTCAATCTTAATCATCTTTTAACTAGAAGTATTTTTTCAAGAAGACCACCTAGTTATAGAATTTCATAGCCGTCATCTAGTAGAGTTTCTAATTTTGAGTCTGCTACATCATAATTACCTGATGAAACAACCACAACTGATTTAGGATAAAGAACTGAATCCCTAAGTCAAAAACCTAAATCCATTTCTAGATCTGTTTTAACAGGTCTTAGAATTTCTAAGCAACAAATTTCTCATGGAATTTATTCCTTACCATCTGAAGATGTTCTTTAAAGAACATCACCTACTGTCTCAGAAATGATTTTTCATATGTAATGTCTATAGATTTTACACCTAACTCTTTTCTTAGACAAGTTATCAGTAAAAAATTTCATATCTCAACTCACAATGAGTTTAGGCAAAAATTCTTTTCTACCTACACTCGAGATCAACAAAAAATTATTCAAACAATTTTTTATCAAGATCTTGAGCGACAGCAAAAAGTCATTTTCTTCAAAGAATGGTTTGATGTATGGTCTTTTAATGAAAATTATCTTTTTGTAATATCTGACTTTAAGAAAGTTTGGACTAAGACTGATAGCACCTCTGTGACTTCAGTTCATCCGCCACATGAACCTATCTGTCTAAATGGTCATAAACCTTTAGAAGCTAGTCCTTATGTTCCTTAGACGGTCCTAATATATTTACTATTAGTAAATCGCAAATGAAACAACTTAATTTTACTAATTTAAACTTACAAACTATTAGTAATCAACTTAATCGTATAGAAGAAAATGTAAATGAAGTTTTAATTCATTCACGTTATCCTGTTACAACTTCTAAAACATTAGGAAAAGAACAGAATTTTTTACAACCAACTTGTCATGTTCCTAGATTTAAATTATTCAGTCAGAAAAGGAACAATGAGTTTGCTGAAATATTAATCTCCAAATTAGGATCTTTAAAAATGAAAGAGCCTAAAAAGCAGATTAATACTTTAGATCAATTATCATCTTCAGAAGATTTATCTTCTAATACTGTATCTGAGCCGGATCAAGCTCTAACTTAGATCTAAGAACTTCAATCTATGTTTGCTCCCTAGGTAAATAAGATTGAATATGAACCTCCTGGTAAAACTTATTACTAGCGTCCAACACCTACGAATTTGTTGTGGGAAGAAGATTTCTTCCAAACACACAATTTTTACAATGAAAAGACTATTTATGAATGGAACATAGATGGTTTATCTAAATATCAAAACTTTAAAATTATTCATAAGATGATGATGTATGCCTGTGTGTGTCGAGCTGTTGGCAATACTGACCAACAAACAGCAGAACACATATCCAATGGATTCACAGGTTCCTTAAAAGGTTGGTTTGACAACTATCTTCTTGAAGGACAGAAGCATGAAATTTTTTATGCTGTTAAAACTGAATCTGGAACGACTACTGATCCTATTACGAGTCAGAGTAGTCAAGCTAGCCAATTGGTGCAAGATGCTATTTTTATTTTAGTACAAACCATCATTGCCCATTTTGTTGGCACTCATCTCCGAAGACATGAAAGGTTTAGAGAACTTCTCCATAATTTCTGATGTTATTCCTTAACCCATTTTAGATGGTATAAGGATGTTTTCTTAACACGCATTATGCAAAGAAATGATGCTAATCTGAACACTGAAGAGCCAAATTCATTGGTGGCTTACCAACTCCTTTTGCCGAAAAAGTTCGACAAAAACTTAAAGACCAGTATGATGGCCATTCTATACCGTATCACCAATTACGCATGGACACATCATAGCTGTCTGTACACAAGTTGGCCTTGGTATTTGTAATGATATAAAATTACAATACCTTCTTAAAAAGCAAAGCTTAACCAGTAAACATGAAATCAGAGCATTTTGTCAACATTTTGCTTACGATATTCCTGTTAACTTTCCAAAGAGAAATAAGCATAAACATTATTCTTCTTCTCGTCATAAAGATAGATATAGAAAGTATAAACACAAAAACATTATACTAAATCTAAATCTAAACCAGAATCTTCTTCTAGAAGAAAATACCCGAAACAATCATCAGAAAAGAGAAAATGTAAATCTGATGCTTGCTGTTACAAATGTGGCAAAATTGGCCATTATGCTAACAGATGTTCAACAAAATAGAAATTGAATGAACTTCAAGATGAAGGCTTAAGATTGCAATTAAGTAAATTATTACTTAATAGTACGTCTGGATCTGAATTTGAATCTTCTCATGAAGATATCATTTCATCTTCTTCATCTGATACAAGATTAGTTAAAAAATAATCTAACTGTAATGGTAAATGTTCTATGAATGAACTTACCACAAAACAAGATTCCAGTAATTATTGGAAAATAATTTGTGAATTAAATGGTTTAAATGTTCTTACTAGCAACCAACATAATATGCTTGATGTATCTGAGCACATTCAAGATCCAACAATTAGAAGAAATTTTTTTGAATTTCTTCTAACTCAAACTCCAACATCTTCAGTCAAATCTGATAATGTTGTCATAACTTTTCCAAATCGGAGTTATAGTCTACAAACTGTTTTAAATCGTATGGATGATAGTTATGATAAATTCATAACTATTCATGATTTAAATAAAAAAACAAAATTTCTTAAAACTGAAATTAAACAATTAAAATTGTTTAATCAACAATATGAAATGTATCTTCTTACTATTAGATCAAGACTCTTTGATCTTGAAAGTATTAAATCCACTAACTAGGAAGAAGATAACCAGAAAGGTAAGGAAATTGAATCTCCTACTCCTTGTAGAGAATTATCTCTATTCCTTAACCTTCTTCAGAAGGTTACACATAAAAAATGGTATATTCAAATTAACCTTGTGATTAATAAAGAATATACTATTAAAAATGCTATCGCCTTGGTTGATAGTGGTGCTGATATGAATTGTGTATAAAAAGGTATTGTTTCTACACAATATTTTGAAAAAACTACACAATTCTTAACTGTAGTTAGTGGTAGTCGTATGAAAATACAATACAAACTACCTACAGTTTCCATTTGTAACCAAAGAGTCTGCTTACTAGCCGTCTTTCTTTTGGTACAAAATCTGCAACAAGTTATTTTAGGCACTCCATTTCTTAACTTGTTAATGTCAATCAGCAAAATTGATTCTAAAAAAATCTAAAGTAGTTATAAAGGTAACGAAGTTTACTTTCCCTTTATTACTAATCCTTATGTATATAGGAAAATTAAACTAGAAAAAAATAAGAATACTACAATATTAAATCAAAATAAGTAAAACCTAGTAAATCAAAATTTAAATTTATGCCAAATTAACACATCGTTGTAAAATAGATTAATTTAGCTAAACTCTCAACACATAAATAATTAAATGGTGCCAAAATAATTTTAACTCACCAATATAATATACTAATCATAAAATAAATAAATTATATCAATCCCATAGAAAAATACCCAAAATTAAAATACTTAAAATTATACATTAAGTTAATTTTTGGACACTTTTCTTAATAATGTAGTATGAATGAATCATTAAACCTTCAATATAACAATAATAAAACATAAATTTAGATTTTTATCCAAAAGAATAAGTTATGACCCCTCCCACACTCAATATGTAACATCAAAAAAATAAATAATAAAAAATAAATGCAAATCTTCCCATTGGTTTAAAATGGTGCAAGCATACTTACACCCACCAAACCCTTGTTCTATAAAAAGCCATTCCCCCACCACCATAACCGAAATTCTACTCTCCCAACCTCTAAAAGTTCTAAAATTTTATAAGTCTTAAGTGAAAAAGAAGAAAGGAGAAAGAGAATCGAAAGGGGAAAAGGAGGAGAGAACCAAAGCTAAGTCCTCATCTTCTTCTTCAATCTTAAGATCCAATCTCTAAGTAAGTAACTCTCTAATCCTCTCTCTCAAACCCCTTTCTAATCTGTTTCAAACTCACCTCAACCCATGCTTAAACTACAAATCAAGAACAAGAACAAAAACACATGAAAGAAGGTGTCATGGTTGGAATTTAGGGACTGTTTTGGGGTTTTTGTGATTTGTCAAGTGGTTGAGTGTTTGAATCTATCACGACCCAAACCCGGGTCCAAGAATTAAACCCAAAATATGCCATACATAATTCTATCCACAAGTAAGACCCAAGGCATAAGAAAATATCATATATACCATTCTAAGGACTAAACAAAATATCTGAGTTACAAAATTATATTTCCAAGTCTACCACAAATGTTTGGAGAAATATACATCCAGAATTAGTCATCATTTTTACAACATCACTTCCATTACTTTTACATACAACAACAAAAGGGAAATCATAGCTCCCACACTTTGCTCTTTCCCAAGACATCCATAGCTTTGTTATTACCCCGCTCATCGGAATATGAAATGTGTTTGACATATATACATTAGCCGAAACTCGTAGGATAAATATTAACTCATATTTAATGCATGATTTGTGAGGTGTGATGGGTGTAACCAAATGAAAATGCACAATTTCACAAAAATTGTTTCTTTTCATACACATATATTCACACACACCCAGATTTGTCTTCATTTGTTCATTTCTTTACCATTCGTCAATCTTTGATTTTTCATTCTTGGTTTTCACAAAATCGTATCACCTCTAATGAACCGATGTCGGGTGTAGCTTATAGAAATTCCTCCCTATTAATCCCAATAGGCTACGCGAAATCATTGGTAATAGACAGCTTTATAATTCACAACGACACAATACCACATTTCGGGTAATAACCTGTGGGCATGTGGTTCACATCTTGCGCAAGTTTTCGGTCTTTCACCGCAGAGCCGCTAGCTTAACTTATTCCACATAAATTCGTACAGTTCATTTTAGGTTAATTAGATTTATTTTTACAACCCGTGAGTCCAACCCACAAGTGGTTCCTCTCCCACTTATTGCCATACTATATCATTATAATTCTCAACCCAAAGTTATCATCACAACTTTCAGTATCCAATTCCTCATTTTCCAACTTTCGTTGCACAGTTTCTCATAAATCACAGTGTTACCAATTTCTCATAGATCACAATATTATCACATACCCATAACACAAGGTTGATATCAAGAGAATCATCTCAATTTAAAAAAGAATACACCCATCACGTATACATATACATATATCAAT
Source organism: Heliamphora exappendiculata (assembly GCA_034768845.1). NCBI lineage: Eukaryota > Viridiplantae > Streptophyta > Magnoliopsida > Ericales > Sarraceniaceae > Heliamphora > Heliamphora exappendiculata. The sequence goes on from JAOTRH010325146.1 coordinate 36,358, forward strand.
TTGAAACTTACGTTTAATGTAAAAAAAACTCAATTAACTGGTCCAATGCGTGCAACCCAACTCAATTTAGATATGTCTATAAATGTATCACAAGCTCAACGGACTAGGAATTTAGTAAAAATGGCCAACGTAAATGAAAACATGTTTTTCCAAAACATTCGGCTAAAAACAGGTGAAAAATAATTTTAAAATTTTGACATACCCTCACTATTTTGATCATAACCTTTTTTACAAAATGAAATTTTTTGTGAGAGTAGTCTTGTTGGAAAGAGGACTTATGGGGCTTCGATTTGAGTACAAGAACGATCCAATTCGGAGTTCAGACGAGGGAGATATGATAGAACAAATTTGGCCCTACGTAGTCAGTTCGCTCGAGCTAACGTCAGGCGCTCGAGCGCCGAACCTTCTGCCATGTGAGCGCTCAAGCGAATAGGGCTCCGCATGAGCGCGCTGGCACTCGAGAGAAACCTAGATTCGCCTATGTTTTGAGCTTCAAACCTCCAAACACATAACCCTTATAAAAAATGGTTCAAATCTATAATTTTAAGCTAAAAACACTATATTCAATTCTCAAAACTCCATTTTAATGAAACAAAACATCAATCTTATGGGTAATCATTTCTCAAGAATCTCCCTTTTATGAAAATTAACTCAAAATTAACTCAATCCACACACCAATCCCCCAATATATTAACTAAACATGCAATTGACTCAATTTTTACTCATATATAGAAAATATCAACTCAAATCAAGGCAAGACATGTGAGATAATCTAAATCATACCTCAAATTTGCTCGGAAGCTTGTGGTTTCTTCAAATCTCTCTCATACGGTTTGGAAGTTGGATTTTCTTGCTCTTCCAAGACTTTATCTTCAATCTCTTTGTTCCTAAGCTAAATTTTCATCATCTTGTCTCCATCTTCAATTTGAGTGGTGGAAGGTTAGGGTTTTGAGAATTTGGGTGGATTTTTCTCAAAAAGAGAGAGAGAGAGAGAGAGAGAGAGAGAGAGAGAGGAAGGAAGAGAAATAAGAGAATGAAATGGGGGCCTCACGTGATATATATATATATATATATATCCTCCAAAGTTTCTTCAAGGCTTGATAATTTTTTATACTCATCCCGATAGCCCGCTCGAGCAGTGATCTCTGAACCAGAAATTTAACAAACTCATTTAAATTAAAACTCAATCTCTAACCTCATTCTTATTATCTCATTTCAACTTATCCGATTAGTAAATTATCAAAATTTATTGTTAATTTAAAACTCATAATTAAAACTCATAATCTAACTTTCGTCATACCGCAATACTTAATTAAAGCAAAGATTAATAAAATAAACACATACCGGATTGTCACAGAATCTTTGAGCTTTGTGGCTTACATATGCTCTGGAATTTAGATAAATAAACATACACCACATGCATATAGAGAAAATTGATCAAAACATAACCCACAACATGCTAGGTGGCTAGAAACAAAGTTAGGCTTGAATTTCTCTAAATTTTAACTTTTTGCCTGAAACTTTGAACAATTATAACTAATTCTAAAAAAATCATCTAAGTGAGTTCTTTATATCCAGACCTAGGTTTTGATGCTAGAGTTCATACAAAATTAGTTTGAACTGATTTCATTGGTTAGAACTCGAGCTATTTCATTTTTTCTAAAGTGTGACAAATTTGGAATAGTCTGTATTATAGACCTAAAAATCATATTTTAGAATGAGATCCAAGTGGCCAAAACATAGAAGTTGCAGGGGATATGTAGATCTAGCTACTCAAATAAGCTTAAGATATTAAGTTTGGATAGGTCAAAAGCCCCCTACAAGACGCTGGTGAGGTTTAGCAAATTAAAACATCTTCTGTCACACATTTTTAAATGACCAGAAAGACCTATTTTTAGTGATCTAATAAAAAATTGGTTTTCTTGAAAAATGTTAGTAACATGTCATTATAAATGCTATCCAAAAATTAGAAATTGTTTCCCTTGTTTGGTGTCCCAAACGAGTCTCAAACCCACTATTGGTGACAAACTCTATGAGTACTTTCTGGCAGACTGAACCCGTTTTACAAAATGGTTAAAAACTCTAATTATTTCCAAACAATCAACCTTTGCACATTTCATAAGAAATGTAGAAGACATGTTAAAATAAGACATATCCAAAATTGGGCATGGTTTGCCTTGATTTGATGCCCCAAACACCTTACCAACAAAAGCACAAATTTTGTTAAATAGGCCTAAAAGTGCTGAATCATTTTCTCTTAACTAGAATTAATGACCTATTTTCCTTAGGATTTGACCTTAGTATTAAACATAGAATTTGTAAAAAATATTTTTATCTAAGTGGTGTTTAAAAATTAGAACTTAACTAAAGGTCTAGATATCCCAAAACATTGTTGTTCTTTTTAAATTGACTTGTTAAGTGTATGATTGAATAAGTCTTGTTTTATGACTTGAAGTATATGTTTTAATTGTTTTAAATTATATGCTTAATGTTTTAAAGTGATTATATGATGATTAGAATTCATGGTATAAAGTTTGAATTCAAGTCTTGAGAATTATAATATATGCTTCATATACTTGTACTTAGTGCATTATGATTGATGTTGTACCATGTAGGTCTCGATATATTGGAACGTTTTGACATAAGTACTGGCATTTTGCATCCATGAGCAAGCTGGAGTCTATCTTTTATGTACCATTGTGGGCTGAGAATTTTAGAGTCATTATTTTTCGTGATTTTAAATCCAATAACCATGGTTGCCAGTCATTGTTTAGAACGTATTCTCTGTGAACACCCTGGGTGCATCCCCGGTGAATGAAATTGGATTTGACGAAATTTGTGTTAATGAAATTGCTGGGCACCATGAGTTTCGTCGCTGGCATTCTATTATTGGTAATTGGACTTTTTGAGTTAACACTGGTGTAAAGGTATCTTGCTTCTTAAGGTAGGAGCGTATATGTTCAACCCAAATCCCAAGCCATTGCAAATTTAGCAGTAAAACAGTTGTGGCATGTAGCCGAGCGAATGATTTACTATTCATAATGTGAGACCCTGACCCGTTTTCTTTTTCGGCGTTCCCGGACGCGCGTTATGTATTTTTGTTACAGCATGTTTTTAATGCTTTTGATGCATGATCGGGCTTAGATATGCATGCGGGGTAGGTTCCCAGGACCGTGGGCTGTTGTGGCACGATTCTCAAAAAAATTAAAAAAAAAAAATTTTAGAGGCATATAAATATCTGGAGTTAGATATTCATAAAGATATTTTTCAAAACTTCTCCAATCATTTTTTTATTTTCTCTCTGCCTTCTCTCTAAGTTATTGGGGGCTCGGGGCTCAATTTTCAGCGATCCAACAGCGGATCCTTGCTTTTGGCGTCGTGGGCTACGCAACCATCTGGTCAGATTTCAATTCCGGCGAGACTCAGTTTTGCATGTGGATCGAGACGTCGAGTTTTCAATTCACTGAGGTAGGATTCTAGACCCTACTGTTGTATAAGGGTGCTGTGGGTAAACATGTGTGTTTTTAACGGGTAGATTGCTGTAGATCTCCGTTTGTTTCAAAGTTGGTTTTTGGGTTAAAAATTAGATTTTTGTCGATTTTAGTGGATGAAATCGGGTATCGAGAGTTTCTTTTGAGGTCTTGGTGTTAGGCCTAGGTGTGTGGGTGTTCACGGATGTTGGGTTGGAGGTTGGAGGCTTCGAATCGGGGTTTGGATGTAGAAACCCGTAGCTCGAAATCGAGTTCCGCCGAGGTTCGATCTACTAAACCATGGAGTTCGGTCGACTGAAGTCTGGATCTTGGGTTTGGTCGACTGGACGGTGGGGTTCGATCGACTGAACTTGTGTTTTGGCGTTTTGTGGTTTTTCAGTAGGGTGTTCGGTCGACTGGAGGTGGGGTTCGATCGACTGAAGTTGCGGGTTGTTGGTTTGTGATTTTGGGTTGGTTCCTTGGTTTCTAATTGGTGTCCTATGATATTCAATTGATTAATTTATGGGAATTACTCAATTTAAATACCTGTGAATTTCTTTTAGGGTTTGGTTGGTTGTGTGGTAGTTTCGGGGGTCGTGTCGTGGCCTCGGGTGTGTGTTTGAGTGTTGCCCTCGTGGGTGATGTGCATGGTAGATACGGCTTATTGATGCACGATTAGGTGCGTGGTTTGATGTTGGGTTTGTGTTGACACGGGTGAGCGTCGTGGATCTGTGATGGCCGTGTTGGGAGTGTTTGGGCTAGTGGTGGTCGTGTGGGTTGTCCAATGAGTGGATGTCGATTTGTTTTGGCGGGTGGCATCGTGATGTATCGTTATACATGGTTATGTGCGTATTTATAACTGTTTATTTATGTACAGAATATGTAAGTGTGGCGTTAGGATTTTGGGATCATTTTGAAAAGTATTCAAAAATAAAAAATTCAAAAGATGTTTTGAAAAATATTTTAACACATTGAAAACTAAATTTTAAAAACTCCTTTTTACTGAAAATAGAGTCGCCATTTAGTTTTTGAGAAAAACTAAGAAAAACAAAATCGGCTACTAATTTTTAAAATGTTAACCAGAGAAATAGGGTTCGGGGGCTAATGTACGAATCGAGTAAGGTGTTAGGCACCCCGTTCGCCCAACCGTAAGGTTGACCTCTACTAATCATCATTGAATCTTTAATAAAATTTCTCAAATGGATGCAAATAAAAAAAATAGAGGCAAAGAGAGAACATCCATAATCAAATATAGAGAATACATAATATATGTACATAACACTCCAAATTGGAACAAATAAAGGAATAAATTCTTAAGTCCTACGATATGTAATTTCTAATTAAAAGATACATGGAACATATCCACATGTAATATTTACAAAAATAAACTAAATTAGCATGGTTCAAAGTAAAAATAGGCTAAAGATACTAAAATTATCTAAACATGATTTGCTAACAAGAAATATACAAAGCAAAATTTTAAAGAAAGTAACTAAAATATGTATATTGACAAAACAAGCTAAGTTAGCATTAACATGATGAAAAAGATACTAAAAATAAAATATGTATGTAAGTTCTAAAAAGAAAGTTTACCAACAAAGAAAACAAAAATAAGAGTATTATGATAAAAGAGAGTTTGAGAGTTTAAAGGAAAAAGAAAATGGAGTGAAAGCTTGTAAAAAAAAATGATGCTAAATGAAAATGTTAGAAAAATATTTATTTAAACTATTAAAAGAAAACCTAACTACTCATACTTATATTAAAAGAAAATAAAGTGAAAAGAAAGCAAAAGAGAAGAAAATTACAATGAAAGTTGGATTAAAAGACTTTTATTATTTTTGGGTTTAACAAAAGAAAAGAAAAGGAGAATAAGGTAAATATTTTTAAAAAAAAGAAAAAAGAAAGAAAGGAAATGGAATATTAAAAGAAAATAAAACTGCATTACAAGGCAAGAAAAATAAAGCTACATTGCAAAGAAATAAGATGCTAGAAAGAAAAATTACACTACTATTAAAGAAGAGAAAAAGAAAATAGAAAAAAATTTAAAAAAACTAGAAAATGAACATTAAACTAAAGAGAAAATAACATAGAACATTAAAAAGAAAATTAATGCTACATTGAAAGAAAGAGAAAGTAAGCTATACTACAAGAAAAATGAATATAAGTGCTAAAAAAAAATATTAAACTAATACTTAAAACAAAAGGACATCAAATTAATATTACTAGAAAAGAAAATTAAACTAATGTTAGAAAGGTAAAAGAAATTAAAAATAACTATTTAATTTAAATGTGAAATGTAGTATTAATTACTACATTCACATAAATGTAAGTGCATTATTATAATAATTAATAACATTATTAAGTTGTAATTGCCAAAATATGTTAACACTTATTTAATGGATGGATTAAAAGAAAAGACAATGTGCTTAGTGTGGATGTGTAAACAACGCAATTAATTAAATGATTAAACTAGAGGAATCAAATTAAACAATAAGCAAGGTTAACTATAAAAGAAACATGCAAATTGAAAATTAACTCGATTACTCCAAGAGAGAAGAAATGGAGTTTAGAAGGATCAGGGGTCCAAATAAGGTACTTAGATTGCTGGGAAATCCTCAAATCAGTAGAATGAGCTCCAATTGTCCAATCCTCAGGTGGTGATCCAAGCTATGTAGGCTTCAACGTAGGTATTGGAGATTCGGGGATCGGTATAGCAGCATGGTTTCGGCGTCGGGGCTCGGAATCGCTCGGTATATTGGCAGAGTCTCTCTCACTCAAAATTCGTACTAAAAACGTACGATGGGGTGCGGTATTTATAGAATTTTTCAACTTAATGACATGTTACCACGTTTTTAGACACGTCAGGCCATTTGGAGTTGGCGGCCACCACAATATGAGTTGGCGGTCGCCATGTTTAAGCTGGCGGTCGTCATGTAGGAAAAGGGTCCATAAGGTTCCATTGACGGTCGCCACAATGGAGTTGGCAGTCGCCATGCTTGGGAATTGCTTGGACAACAAGTTACTGGTTTTTGAAGGTTTTTGATGGTTAGGATTCAAATTTCGAGCTTGGATCACTTCCCAGGGATCGAACTGAAGCACTTGTTCCATCAATTTTCATCATCGGATCCACCTAAGATTTGGTAGGGTCAAATTGGGGTGTCTACAGTTGCCCCTCTTTGATATGACTTGCATAGCAACGTGTGATGCAAGTTATATCAAAAATCCAGAGACAACAGCTATTTGACCGAACTGTCAATCTTAGGCCACAAGCACACAAGCATATGTATAACGTTGGTCGTACTCGAACTTTTATCGAGTTGCCTGCGTACCCCTTTTGCTAGGGATCAGACCAATTACGTAGTTCTTGGGGCAAAGATGTAAAATGTGATGCGCAATGATGTTAACGTGATGCAGATGCTGGTATAATCGAACAAATCCTAAAAATCGAGTTAAGATCTAAAGGGAGTACAAACAAGTCGGAGATCGAGTTAAGATCTAAGAACTCGATTGGATAAAATAATTAAAAGGATCGAGTTAAGATCTAAGAAATTATCTTAACTAGAAAAATAATCATGAATTGATCAGTTGAGTTAAGACTTCACAATTTCGGGATGGAAGCGGGATAAGAATAACTAAAAGTCAAATTTTATGACTTAGAGTTAAATTTATCTGAGAAAAATCGTGAATTAGTAGATCAAGTTAAGACCTAATAATTCGGGACAATGTGAGATAAAAATAATTAAAAGCCTAGTTACGGTTTAAAATTAAATTTATCAGAGAAAAATCGCGAATTAACAGGTCGAGTTAAGACCTAATAATTCAGGATAAGATGAGAGACAAAAATAATTAAAAACCTAGTTACGGCTTAAAATTAAATTTATCGGAGGAAAAATCGCGAATTAACAGGTCGAGTTAAGACCTAAAAATTCGGGATAAGATGTGAGATAAAAATAATAATTAAAAGCCTAGTTACGGCTTAAAATTAAATTTATGGAGGAAAAATCGCGAATTTACTGGTCGAGTTAAAACCTAAAAATTTGGGATAAGATGCAAGATAAAAATAATTAAAAACTTAGTTACGGCTTAAAATTAAATTTATCGGAAAAAAAATTGCGAATTAACATGTCGAGTTAAGACCTAAAAATTCGGGATAAGATGCGAGATAAAAATAATTAAAAATTTAGTTACGATTTAAAATTAAATTTATCGGAGAAAAAATCGCGAATTAACAGGTCGAGTTAAGACCTAAAATTCGGGATAAGATGTGAAATAAAAATAGTTAAAAGCCTAGTTACGCCTTAAAATTAAATTTATCAGATGAAAAATTATCATAAAGAGATGGAGTAGCAAAAACGAGGTTAAAATGATGCACAATTATTTATTTATTTATTTATTTATTTTTTGTTGGGAATAAAGTGCGCATAAAGATATACTTAAAAGAAAATAAACATATGTATAATAACAAAAATTGCCCCAAACAGCCCATTGAAAAACCTAAAACGCCATAATGATGCTCCGATATGGCGGTTGCCAGAATGGATGTGACGTGACGTTTTGACAACCTGGCGGTCGCCAAAGTGAAACCCCTCTGACATGGCGACCACCGGGTAAAAACCTCTAAGACATGGCGGTCGCCGTGTGACGCTTGAAGAACATGGCGGCCACCAACGTGCAACATGGCGACCGTCACCTCGAGACGTGCATCCGTATCTTTAAGACGTGCGAACCGGCTCATTTGTGAACTTTTCACTCTCTCTCAAGCTCTCTCTCGCTCTCAAGCTCCCTTTTTCCTACTTTTCTTGCTTCCTAGCTTTCTCACGATGTTCACTTTTCTATTTGTGATCCCGTTCCTCTTCATGGCGGGCCAGCGCCAGGGAGATGATGACTGTGGGGCACGACGGGGCCATGCTGCTGCTGAGAGTTCCTCCATGGGGACTCTTAGGGATACGACCACCAGTCAGCCTGCCGGTGGGGTCACTGCTACGCAGCCCAGCACTGCGATGGATGCTCTCCTGTTTGAGACAGAGTGTGCCTCTCGCCAGATAGCCGAGGAGGAGGCCCGGGCAGCCACTGAGGCACTGGTGGCTGCAGATGCTGCTGCAGAGGCTGAGATGGCTAATTTTTTGGATCCAGACGCTAGAGAGGGTGATCCAGCACCTTTTGACCCACACACCTACGATCCGGTTCCTCATCGCATTGTATACTGCGGGATGAGACGCTGCGAGCCTCCTTCTGACGCGGTTGCTACTGACGTTCTTCTCCGGGAGCCTGACCACCACATCTCTCGTCAGCGACCTTCGGTAGGTTATCTATCCCTTTTATTTTCAAAGCATGTTTTTATGATATGTGAAACGTAGACGCATGCCTAAGATCCCTCTGATGATATGATAGCGTGTTTTTTATATGAATGGTGATGAATGGTGTTTTATCTTAATGATGGTGTGATGTCGATGTCCTGGTTTAGGGACCCTTGCAATGGAGATTAAAACAATAAGAACAGAAGAATTTTGAACAAACAATAAAAGCGACCATTATTTTAGTAAAAAGCATAAAAATTAAGGAAAAAATTTTGTTTCTATTTTTGGGATATAACAATTAAAGGGATAATTTTTATCGAAAAGCAATTTTGTCAAAACTTTTTAGATAATTTTTCAAAAATCATAGAAAAATTTAGGGAAGAAAATTTTAAAAAATCCTAGAAAATATATATATATATTTTTTAGGAAAAATATTGAAAAATCCTAGAAAATTTTGAGGACAAACTTTTAGAAAAACATTAGAAAATCTTAGGAAAATTTGGGAAAATTTTTTAAAAATCCTAGGAGGAAATTTTAGAAAATTCTAAAAATTTTGAAATATCTTAGAAATCTTTTAGAAAATCTTAAAAAATTCTAAAAAACATTTAGAAAATTTTTAAAAATATTTAGAAAAATTTTGAAAAAACTTTAGAAAATTTTGGAAAAACCTTTAGAAAATTTTCTAGAAAATTATTATTATTCTTTTTTTTAAACAAACTTTAGAAAATTTTAGAAATTTTGAAGAAGTTTTAGAAAAATGTTAAAAAATTTTTAGAAACAAACTAAAAAAGTTTTACAATTTTCTAGAAATTTTGAAGAAGCTTTAGGAAAATGTTAAGAAAAAAATTTAAAAAATCAAGAAAAATTGTTGAAACTTGGGGTATTTTTAGAAGAATTTTAGAAAAATCTTAGAAAATATTTTAGAAAATCCTAAAAAATTGAGAAATTTTTTAGAAAATTATAGAAATTAAACTACAATTTTGAAATAATTCTAGAAATTTTAAGAAAATCCTATACAATGATAAACAAATTTGAGATAATTCTTATGAAAATCCTAGAAATTGAAGAAAATTGAGACAAAATAGGTAAAATATCAACATTAAAGGGGGAGATTTTATTTACTTTTTTCTCTTTTTTTTATATTCTTTTTGTTGTTTTTATTTTATTTTATACACAAAAGATAGAGATCTTCCTGGCATACCAGGGCCCAGGGTACCTAATCTTTTTCTAGGGTTTGAAAGAACCGGGGGGTCATCACTTACACACGAACCTAGGGTTTAGGAAATTTTTCTGATTTATCAAGGCTTGCAAAAACCGAAAGGTCGTCACATACACACGAACCTATAGTTAAAGTGCCTAGTCTTTTTCTAGGACTTCTAAAAGAATCGAAGAGTCGTCATTTACACACGAACTTTAGGGTAGAAGGATTTGCCTGATTTATCAGGGCAAAAATTGGAGGGTCGTCACTTACACACGAACCTAGGGTTAGGGTGCCTAGTCTTTTCTAGGACTTATAAAAGAATCGAAGGTTTGTCACTTACACACGAACCTAGGGTAGGAGGATTTGCCTGATTTATCAAGGCTTGCAAGAACCGAAGGGTCGTCACTTACACAAGAACCGGAGGGCTGTCACTTACACACGAACTTGGGGTTAGGGTGCCTAGTCTTTTCTAAGACTTTTAAAATAACTGAAGGGTCGTCACTTACACACGAACCTAGGGTAGGAGGATTTACCTGATTTATCAGGGCTTGCAAGAATCGGAGGGTCGTCACTTACACACGAACCTAGGGTTAGGATACCTAGTCTTTTCTAAGACTTCTGCAAGAACTGAAGGGTCGTCACTTACACATGAACCTAGGGTAGGTGGATTTGCCTGATTTATCAGGGCTTGCAAGAACCGGAGGGTCGTCACTTACACACGAACCTAGGGTTAGGGTGCCTAGTCTTTTCTATGACTTCTGAAAGAACCGAAGGGTCATCACTTACACACGAACCTAGGGTAGGAGATTTGCCTGATTTATCAGGGCAAGAACTGGAGGGTCGTCACTTACACACGAATCTAGGGTTAGCTTTCAGACATTTTCTGCACTTTACTTGTTTGATCTACATTTTATATATCTTCTGCTTGTTTTCTTCTTTTTAGGTTAGCCGCTATGTTAGAGGTTTCGGAGGTTCTACCTCCGGAGAGGTATTGGAGTGGTATGACGCCCCCTGCTCTTAGTCGGGTCATTATTGATGCCTTAGGCCTTGCTCGATTCATACCCCTACTGGGTAGGATGAGCAATGACCAGGTTTGGTTGACGGCCTTGGCTGAGCGGTGGTAGGATACCACCAATACCTTCCATTTTACCACCTTTGAGGCTACCCTGACGCCTCTCAATTTCGCACTGATCACCGGTATACGGGTTGGAGGAGTGCCCATTCCGTTTGATCCGACCATCGGCTTCTCTACTGATGCGCTGGTATATTTTCTCGGAGCCGTTCCCACTTAGATGGACAGAGACTGGGTTCGATATACTTAGTTCTTCGAGCGTTTTTGCCACTTTCACTGCTTTGAGCCCCGCCACTTCGAATGGGTCGCCTGGGGCTTTTTGATGTCCTTGTTTTCGAACAAAGAGAATACCATTCATCTTCATTACCTTGACGCCCTTGCTCATTTAGATCAGGTTGCCTTATTTGATTGGGGAGGAGCTGCTCTGGCCACCTTTTATGGATTCATGCGGACGTTGACCCGGTTCCCTCAAGAGCTTAGCATTGGGGGATACTTGAGGGTTTGGGAGGTATGATTTAGTTTTTGTATTCTTTCATTTATTTCTATTCTCCTCTTATTCATTAGTTACTGATTGACGCATTCTTTATTGCAACTGTGGACTTACGAGTTCCTCGGGCTTCATGTCCTGGTGATATCCGCAGCAGATCCTCTGGTCATTCCCCGAGCAGCCCAGTGGTCCCGTGGTCTAATTGGAAAGAAAGCCGGAGGGAAGGATATTGACCAATTTAGGGTCTCAATGAACCGGTTGACCTCCGACCAGGTATCATTTTACTGTTTTTACCGTATTGCATCCTGTTCACGACTGTTCACTGCACTGTATACTGATCACTGATCCTGTTCACTGCACTGCACTATATACTAATCATCGTACTGCGTACTGATCGTTTTTTGTTTACTGTTTATTGCATTGTACTGTACCTGCAGGTCCACTGGGATGTCTGGAGGGGATTGGAGGACCGGGCCGGCACAGATCTGATGCGCAGCCGCGACATTATTGCGAGACGAATCCTACTGGAGGGTCCATTCGATAGGGAGTATAATCTAGGAGAGCGGGTGGTCCGCCAGTCACTCAGCCTGGATCATTTTCACATACCGGTGGTTCCTCTATCCTGCATGCGTCGGACATATCACATAGGCCATGTCGACTTGCTGCTGGAGACGGTGGGGACCCCGGTCTCGGAGCTGTTGGTAGCGGAGGGGGATTTCGTAGCCTGGGCCCGGGCTCATCTGATGGGTCCCCTAGGTCCTGGCTCGGCTGGCCCTGGCGGTAGGGGGAGAGGACCAGCACCGGAGGTAGTAGATGCCGGTGCTGCTGCTAGAGCTGCTGCCCCTGAAGCTGGAGCTGGAGGAGTGATAGGTTCGGAGATCCCTTGAGAGATCCAGACTGTGGCCTATGGCTTCCCTCTCTCCCTTCATGTTCCAGTTTCGCCAATTTTAGAGTTCAGAGCAGAGATTGGCCAGGTATTTCCTTTTCCTTACTCCTTCCTTCATTTTTGCTTCATTTGTCTGGCTGACTTCCTCTTCTTCTTTCTGTAGTTTAATCATGCATGGGTGGACCGGATGATGTTGATGGTCACCGGCCTAAGAGTGATGGTCCGGCAGATGGACGCCTCGATGCGGGCGGCCGGCATTGCTTTCACGCCAGTAGTCGTTGTAAAGAGCTCATGTGTTCCTTTTTAGTTTTTCTACATTTTCTTGCCTTTTATTTTTGTTCTGATTCTTTCTTTTCTTTTAATAGCCTCCAGGTCCGGTTGCCGGTGTTGTGCCTCCACAGGCTCCGGGTCCTGCCCAAGTTTCAGCCCCTGCTCAAGGTCGTGGGTCTCGTGTTGCTTCTTCTAGGACCCGATCGAGAGGATCCGTCTCATCCGCTAGAAGCCATTCCAGAGTCATATCCTCTTCCTCAGGCAGTGATGATGGTGATGATATTATTGAGCGACTCTTCGATGGCGTCAGCTCAGACGAAGTCGGCCCTTCCTCTCGTCGAGTCTGCCCGAGGCACACTTGAGAGTGCTTCCCCTTCCCCAGTTTATTTTCTGACTTGTTTTTGACGGGCCTGCGTGCCCCAACTTACAATTTATTGGGCATGGGTGCCAAATTTTACATCATATTACTTTTTATGCATCTCTTGGGCCTCCGTGCCATTTTATTACTTGATACCCATCTACTCCGTGATTCTTTATTTACTGACCGAACTATTTTGTATGTACCATGCGAATGTCAACATTTTACACAAGGCGCAGTAACTGTAAATTGAATACACCCGTCGTATTCAAACATGGCAGCCGCTACAATAAACATGGCGGTTGCCACCTCAAACATGGTAGTCACCACTTCTAACATGGCGGCCGCCCGGTCAAAATAATGATGTCACTGTACTGTGCTTTTTCAAGTTGGCGGTCGCCAACTCCAAGGAGGCGGCCGTCGCAATGGATGTGCCTTTTGTCGAATTTTTGGTTTTTTGCCTTTTCTGCCTTATAAATACGGCCCTGAAGACTCCCCCTTTTTGCTGCTTACATCCAGATGGCTACCCCACTTTCTTCTTGGATTGAGGCATTCTCCCACATTGAACGTCTGAACTTTGCTTCTTTTTGGATCAACTCCTTGTTTCATCTTATGACCGTGGAGATAGACGAACCATTGTTGAAGGCCGCCGTTCAACTATGGGATCCACAGTCTCACGTCTTTCGATTTGGCATTGAAGAATTCTGCCCCACTGTGGAGGAGTTCGCTACCATTTTGAACTTGTCTCCCCGAAGTTCTGTCGTCGTCCGGTCGTCGTTCCTACCCATTTTCTCTCGGTTCGACAGTAAGTGATGCAATTTTGTGGTCTTTCCAGAATGGAGGCTTCTCTTCTAACCTCGGGCAACTGTCTTGACATCCCATGGCTTATTGAGAGGTTTCATCCTACTGGTGACCTCAACGATATCGACTGTCAGCTGCGTCATCGTTACGCACTTTGCTTCTGCCTCATCGCACAGTTTCTCCTTGTCCCTTCTGTCGGGCGGGTTAGTTGTGCCATGGTTGACATTGCTGGCCAAATGTGGATGGAGAAGGACTTTGTGCCCCTGGTTCTGGTCGAAACAATGCTGGGCTTGGACGCTGTTCACCGTGGCGAGATCACCACCTTTGCTGGTAGCCTTTTACTTCTCCAGGTGAGCTTAACATCTTCCTTCGTATCCTATTTTCTTTCATACTGTAAAGCTTTTCTTTTACTATTCTAACCCTTGTTATAGATCTGGCTGATGGAAAAGGTAATCCTTGTGCAAAAACCTCCCACTGACAGGCACAACACCGCTGCTTTCCTTTATCGGCCGCGTTATCAAATATGTGACACTAAGGCATCTTGGCGACAATACCTTTCTTCTCTAACTGGCTCAGACATTACCTGGCAGTACCCTTGGTGGCAGATTCTTGCTATGCCTCTGACCACTATGGATCATACTGATGTGCTACTTATTGGTCTGTGTCAGACTACTTTCTACTACCCTTATAGGATCATGCGGCAGTTCGGGCAAAGTCAGATCATATTTCCCGGTATTCGAGGCCGTTTGTTTTCCTGTGCGCTGCAGGCTCCTTTCCTAACACTGTATCGGGATGCCTGGCCATCTCGCTCATTGATGGAGATGCACGAGTTGCAGTGTCCCAATCTTTCTGCTGAATACAAGACATGGTTGACACAAGATAGGGAAAAAATAGAAAAGAGGGGAAACAAGCAACGAAAAGGAGAAGAGTTTGAGGATCTCTGCTTTATTTTGAAAAATTTCACAGCTTTCTCTCTCTTTTTTTTTCTTATTTGTAGAGTTTGGGACTTGTGTGCCTTCCTTTTTATTTAGAAAACTTTGTGATTCAAAGTAATGGCATACTCTCACTTTATGTTTAAGATGGTTCAAATTTATCCAAAGTTTTAATGACTTTATTATCAAAATTCAGAAATTAATTTGCATTAGTCTTACTCAGATTCAAAATGGTTATAAACAAAGAAAGTGGCCGAACTTCTTTAAAAGAAGCTGCCTACGTATCCCGAAAAGATGGAATCAGGCCTTAACGTAGTTTGGGCTCGATTTTCACTCGGGTATTAACACTCTCCTTTTGTAGTGCCATGAATTTTGCCAAGGTTGCTCTTTTGGGTTTTCGGCCCTGTGGGCTGCTCTAACTTTTTTCTGAGCTGCCTTTTCAGTTTTTAACTCAGCGAACTTTTATTTTATCTTTATTTCTACCTCAGGGATAGTACTTTTTAAGCTGGTCGAGGTTTACTGGGGTGGAGAATACATTACCGTCCAGATCCATGATAAGGACTGCACCACCGGTCTTAATGGCTTTAATAAGAAACAGTCTGGACCAGCTTGGCTTGAACTTACCTCTTGGGTCGAAGAGGTAAGTTCAAGCCAAGCTGATTTCTTTGAGAACCAAATCTCCTTCTCTGAGGTCCCGAGTGTTGACCTTCTTATTGAATGCCCGAGCTATCCTCCTTTGATAACCTTGTACATGAAATAGGGCTTGCAGTTTTCGTTCATCAAACAAAGGCAACTTTTCCATTCGGTTCCTCTGCCATTCTGCTTCTGAAATACTAGTCTCGGCCACTATCCTCAGCGAAGGAATTTCTACCTCAATGGGAAGAACGGATTCCATCCTGTACACTAAAGAGTATGGCGTAGTTCCGGTTGAAGTTCTGATCGACGTTCGATATCCCCAAACTGCAAATGGTAGATGCTCCGGCCAATCTTTGTGCGAGTTGATTGTGTTTTGCATAATTTTCTTGATGTTCTTGCTTGCTTCCTCGACTGCTCCGTTGGTTTGCGGCCGATATGGCAAGGATTTGTGAGCCACTATCTGGTATTCCGTGAAAAGGTCCAAGACTTCCCCTTGGAAATGTGAGCCATTATCCGAGATGACCTCGTGAGGGACTCCGTACCGACAAATGATATTTTCCTTGATGAATTTGGCAACATGGGAGGCTTTCAACACCGAGTAAGAAGCAGCTTCTACCCACTTGGTGAAATAATTAATGGCCACTAAGATAAACTCGTGTCCATTAGATGCATTTGGTGTTACTCTGCCAATCACATCGATGCCCCATACTAAAAATGACCATGGTGACGTTAGGTTGTACAGCTGAGATGGGGGAACGTGCACGAGGTTTGTGCAAATCTGACACTTATGACACCTCCGCACAAACTGTATACAATCCGTCTCCATTGTCATTCAAAAGTATTCTTGTCGTAGGATCTTCTTGGCTAACATATCACCACTCATGTGCGGCCCACAAACTCTGGTGTGTATCTCTTTCATCAGCTCTTGGTCCTCTCCAGTGTTTACACACAGCTTGTTGACCCCATAATGTTCTCATTTGTACAGTCTACCACCACAAATGACAAACTACGCAGATAGTTTTCGTATTTCCCTTTTATCATTTTTGCTGTCAAACTTGAAATATTCTCCTTTCTCTATGAAGTTCTTAATGTCAAAGTACCATGGGAGGCCGTTAGTACTTTCTTCAATAACAGTTGTCATCTCGTATGCCAGCTTTTTTTCTACTCTATTATCAGAGGTCTCATCCGCACTCCGGGTGGTATGTCAATCATGGATGCTAGGGTGGCCAGTGCATCGGAGAACTTGTTCTGCAGTCTCGGCACATGGGTAAAGATTACTGATTCAAAGCACGGTATCAGCTTCTCCAGCTCTTGGGGGTAGAGAATTAAGGTTAAATCCTTGACCTTTCATTCTCCTCTTGCTTGTGAAACTACCAGTGCTGAGTCTCCGATGACTTCCAGTTTCTTTGCCCCTAGTTCTAAGACTGCCTCCAATCCTGCTAAACATGCTTCATATTCGACCTGATTGTTGGTGACTTCAAAATTGAATTTTAGGGACAACGGAACGTGTGAATCATCGGGGGTGACAAGAAGGACTCCTATTCCATAGCCATATTGATTTGACACGCCATCAAAATATAGAGTCCATTTATCATCCCCAATTTTCATTAGCTGTTCGTCGGGAAACTGGAATTCCGTGTCTTCATCCCCTTCAACTGGTTGGTCGGCCAAAAATTCTGCCACTGCTCTGCCCTTGACTGACTTCCAGGTGACATATTGGAGATCAAACTCAGATAATAGTAGCAACCATCGGGCCAACCTTCCTGTTAGTGCCAATTTTTTGAACAGATATTTCAACGGGTCCATCTGAGAAATGATGTTTATTGTGAAAGATAACATGTAGTGCCTTAGTTTTTGGGAAGCCCAAACCAAGGCCTAACACGTCTTCTCCAATGGCGTGTATCGTATTTCTGACCCGGTCATCTTTTTTCTTAAGTAATAGATAGCCTTTTCTATTCCGGTTTCACCTTCTTATGCCAACATACATTCCATAGCTGAATCAGTCACTGATAAATAGAGGATCAGTGGCCTATCAGGTTCGGGAGGAGCTAGAATAGGTGAATTTTATAGATATTAACGTACGGCATCAAAGGCGTCTTGACATTTGTGATCCCATTCAAATTCAACTCCTTTCTTCAGCAGATGAAAGAGCGGCTCATAGATAGTAGTCAATTTTGCGATGAATCGGCTAATGAACTGAATCTTCCCTAGGGAGCCCCTGACCTCTCACTCGGTCCTCGAAGGAGGCATGTCCAAGATCGCCTTAATCTTTGAAGGATCGACTTCAATGCCTCTTTGGGTGATCATGAATCCGAGCATCTTTTCGGTAGTGACTCCGAAGGCACACTTTTGCGGGTTGAGCCGTATCCTGTACTTTCGAATTCTTTCAAAGAACTTTTGCAGTGCTATGGTGTGGCCATTTCGATCCTTAAACTTGACTATCATATCATCCACGTACACTTCGACCTCCTTATGTATCATGTCATGTAGTAAAGTAGTGGCAGCCCTTTGATAGGTTGGCCTTGCATTCTTTAGACCGAATGGCATCACACGATAACATAGGTGCCCCATGGTGTGGTGAATGTCATCTTTTCTCTATCTTCGGGACTCATCAGAATTTGGTTGTACTCAAAAAAACCGTCCATGAATGATAACAAGACATGCCCCACTGTACTGTCCACCAAGACGTCAATGTGCGGCAACGAAAAATCATCTTTTGGGCTTGCCTTGTTGAGATCCCAGAAATCCACGCAGACCTGGATACGACCGTTCTTCTTTAAAACTGGCACTATATTAGCTACCCATTTTGGATACTCAGTTATCATTAGGAATCCAACGTTGATCTGTTTGGCAACTTCTTCTTTGATCTTCAGAGTCCATTCTGGTCGGATGTGTCTTAATTTTTGTTTGACTAGTTTAGCATCGGGGTATAGAGAGATATGATGCTGGACGATGTCGGGATCAATTCTGGGCATATCCTCATAAGACCATGCAAACACATCTTTGAATTCTTTTAATGAAGTTATTAATTGTTCTTGTTCAGTTAAGGATAAAGAAGAACCAATTTGAACATTTTGCAGGTTAGTTTCATTACCTAAATTTATTGATAAAGTTTATTCAATTATTGGTAGGGTACGCATTTTTTCTTCTCTTTTTATCAAAAGTTTTATTTCATCGGGGATGTCCCCGTCGAATTCAAAATCGTCAGAAAGTATATGAAATAAATCGAACAAAGCAGAGTAATAAAAAATCTTGTTCATTTCATTAAGAACAGTGGAAATTGCAAACTCAATGGTAAAATCAGGAAGAGAAGCACTAACAGACGTGCCCTCAATTACAGATTCTAACTCAAACTTGGACTTAGGATAGATGACCTGTACACGAGAAGACTCGATGGACCAATTCTTCACCTCCTTTATAGCCACATTGACGATAAGCTTGGTGCAATCGGTTGGTGCACCGAAATCCGTCATGAAACAGTTCTGATCAGTTACTTGCAGTTGAGCCATCTTCTCGTTAAACAGCATTCCTATGTCGGCACCATCAAACTTGCCAGCCCAGTCTTTCTCCCGAACCTTCTTTCCTTCTTCTTTCCCTTCCACTATCTTTTCTTCTTCTGTGTTAGATAACTGGTGGCTGAAAAAGATCTCCAACCCCGGTAACTTTTGATTGGTTTCTTCGTCGATCCACGGTTCTAGAAAGCCACAATACGGGAAATCTTCCCCTTCCTTGACGAAGTATCCATTGAGTGTTCCGAAATAATTGGCCTTTCATCTCCTTCTAGGCCCTTCTAGATCTTCTTCTGTTGGTTCATACCCGAGACCAAAATGGTGCGAAGTTGGCAATACCTGAATGGGTTTCAGGACTCCTTGCTACTTGCGCCCTAATCCCATACCGGGGAAAAAGGACATTTCTCTCATCATTGTTAAAGCTCACGGGTTAACATACCTTTTGTCCTCATTCATTAGCGTATGAAAAGCCTGTGCTTCATCAAACTGGAAACCACTGAGTAACATATCATCTTCACTATGCTGAACTTCTAGTAGAGTGGTGCCCTCTCCTCCTTTCGGGGGGTGAATACTGTCATATCCGTGGATGGTTAAAACTGTCCCGTTCTTTATCAATTTCATTTTTTGGTAAAGGGTAGATGGTACTGCCTGGACATTTGGATCATGCAACCACGGCCTGCCCAGCAGCAGATTGAAGGAGGCCAGCACATCTAGCACGTGAAACCCAACTGAGGTTTCTAGTAGTCCCACGGAAATGGCAAATGACACAAGTCCTAGTACATCTCTTCTTGTGTTATCATAGGCTCGCACTCCTTGATTGCAAGGAGTGAACTGGTCTGGCCTCATCCCTAAGCTTACCGCCGTTCTCAGCGGGTAGATGTTCAAAGCCGACCCATTATCGATAAGGGTCACCGGGACCCATTTTTCCAGGCACTTGACAGTGATGTGGAGCGGCTTATTGTGACTTTTTCCTTCAGCAGGCAGATACTTATTAGAAAAGGAAATGACCTTTGGTTTGGCGGCTGGAAAGACGAGCCCGATCAGTTGTTTGGGGGTTACATCTATCAGGACACTGGCCTTATTCAAAACTTTCAAGACAGCTTATCTGTGCTTATGTGACGCCATCAATAAGCCCCATTTACTAATATTGGCCTATGTCTTCTTCAATTGTCTCAACACCGCATCATCTTGCTCTTCCTGTTCTTTCTCCTTTTCTTTTCCATTCGGCTGCCCTCTTTCCAGTTGGGCTGGTTTGAAGTGTCGCCCGCTTCTGGTGAGATGCTCTACATCTTCTTCAGGATCTTACAATCCTGTTATTGTGTCACCGGTCTTCCTTACTTCGTTCACAGGCGGAGGGTTATCAAATGCCCACAAATTGCCTAAATTAGTGATCGCCAGTCTTTCTTTCCTTTCTTCGTCATCTTTGATAGCCCAGGTATTGTCAATCTCCTCCCATATATCTTCCCTAATAAAGTCCACTTGTTGCTCATGAGCGGCCCAAAAGTTAGTCCACTCGGCCCCATCTAATTTTAGCACAATCCTCACTAGCCAATAAGATTATATGTCGCCAACGTGTACTTTCTCTTCAAAGAGTTGGGGAAGAGTGATTCCATTGAGTATATGGCCCAATTCATAAGGTCGAGTTGGATAATCCAATAGCCAATCATCCTCTTCATTACGTTCCTCTTCCTCTTGTTGGTTTGCCTGTATCGTTGCCTGATATCCCTCCCAGTCATTATCGTTCCACTCCTCCATGGTATCCCAGTTATTTCCACCCATGATCAATGACCAACCCGCCTGATTTTTAATAACGGAGATACAAGGACGTGGCAAGTATGCTGAACAGATGTGCTGACTCGGGTCCTCTGATTCCCTAGAAAAATATGTGGTTTACTCCAGCCTTCATGGCATGATTTGGCAGTGGGTTGGTTGTGACGTTCGATTTTGGGGTGACTGATGGAGGAGGAATTACTTTGTTATCAATGAGATTCTGAATCTCATGGCAGAGTCTCAAACATTTGTCAGTTAGATGCCCATGACCTTGGTGGAAGGCGCAGTATTGGGAAGCATTGAATCTTGGTGGCAAGGGATCGGGTACCGGCATGGGGTCTAAAGGTTTGAGGAGCCCTTTCTCGACAAGTCGATTCAAGGCGGTGGACAAGGAAAATTTGAGGGGGGTGAAGACCCTCCTCGGCTTTTGTTGCTATTGGCCGTGGTCTGATTGCTGAAGATTATTCGTTAGATGGGTGGAAGGGGAAGGATTCAAAAGGTTTACCTTGCCCGAGCGAGCAGCAGGTTGATTTTGATTGGTTGCAGAGAAGGTCCTTCTCGGTGGTTTCTGACTGGGTTCTGCTTTCTCAATGTCACCAAATTGGATAGCATCCTCAATTTGCACCCCCGCGTCGAACAGCTGTTCAAAGGTGAAAAGTGATTGTATGATGAGGTAGCATTTTAACGGAGACTATAGATTCTTTACCACCATCCTTACTTGCTCCTCTTCAGAAGATCAGCTTGTCATTTTAGCGGCCTTGCCTCTCCAGCAGGTCAAAAAGTCAACAAAAGATTCTCGATTCTCTTGTCAGGTTGTTTCAAGCTCTCGAGTAGTGACATCCAACTGGACGTTGTAACTATACTAACTGATGAAGGCAGTTGCTATATCTTTCCATGTTCTATTTTTAGCCACTTTTAGAGAAAGAAACCACATTTGCGCGGCCCCAGAAAGTGATCGGTGGAACAGCTGGGCCTTAAGTTGATCGTCGATCCCCATGGGGGAGAGAGTGCCCACGTATATTCTCAGATGGATACGGGGATCCTCAGTGCCATCAAATTTTTCCATTTATGGCATCTTAAACTTCTCGGGCAGTTTTGCATTTGGGAATAGGCACAGGCCACTTACGTCCAGCATTTATTCTTCTATTACTTTAGCTTTCCTCAGCACTTTTTCCATTTAGTCAATCTTTTTTGCCAGCGCGGATTCCCTAGTCTGAGCAGTGTTTTCATCTTCTACCACAATCCGGCAAGGAACCCGAGGTGGTACAGTAACTTGCAGTATCTCTAGCCCTTGGTTGTCATCCCAAAAATATTTTTCATTCTCGTTCATATTGTTTGGTTGTCCATTCACACCAAGCATGCGGGCCTGAATTGCTTGTATCTATGCCTGGCACTGGTTTTGAGCTTAAATTTGTTGCTCTACAGCCCGCTGTATCTCGGTAATAGCCCTCATTAGAGCTGTCAAATTAACTTTGTTTTTAGCCACGTCGGTTGATTCAGATACTCTGCGCAATCTGCCTGATTCTGATCTTACCCAAACTCGTGTTGCCTGTACTCTTCCCGAATCAATGGTAACCCACAGAAAACCTAGATCCCATAAGCAAAATAGCTAGTCTCAGATATTTTTTGAAAGAATTTAGACAACAGACAGCAAATATCCCAAATACCCAAAATAGCTTAAACTAAAATAACGCCCCTATCGGGTTCATACCAGCAGCATAACATTTGAAAACCCAGAATGAGAACCAAAGAGGATAGATCAACCTAACTCTAGAGGAAAGGTTTTATCTAAGCGAACGACATTTCGACAAGGAGACTATTCTAACCCTCGAGAGACTGATTCGTCCTATGATTCTAAAGAAAAACAGGCGGCATAACGGTAGGAGAACAAAACTTTCTCACACAGGTCGAAAGAAAGCAAGCTTAGCCAAAAATGGGGTATATAATTAGCAAGTCGAGAAGAACCTTGGGGGAAGAAATCATCTTAAAGGTCCAAAACAAAACACAGGCACGACCCCGGGAAGAAGCCTAATACAACAATAGGGAAGAACTAACAAATTGAGAAGAACCCAAAGAAGAGAGAGAGAGAGAGTACCCTAGGGGTGCTAAAACAAAATACGGACATGACCCCGGGAAGAAAACTACTGTGTGAAAAGTCAAATATGGCAAAGAACAAAACCCAGGTAAGAACGCAAAGGAAAAACTAGCTTAAGCAAAGGGGAACAGAAAACCCGGGTAAAACCCGGAGAACAAACTAGCCTAAACTTGATCAAAACAACCTTAACAATATATAGACAAAACATACAATGAAGAAAAATACGTAATCCTACTAGGGTTAGCAATACCTAATTGGGGGGTTCTAAGTTCACCATATGCAAAATGTCGATTTTGGTCAATTTGAACAGGGTACTTTTTGAATAGAGCTGGGTATATACCTCCCATGCCTTGAGTGGTACAGGGCATGGTCAAATAGTATGCCTGAACTCTTTTATTGCACCTATGGAAGCGTACAGTCAGCAAGGGTTGCCCGTCTTCCCAACAATCTCCGAAATGAATTAATGTTCAGGGTATCGGGTCGACCAGGCAGGGGGGTTGAAGAACAATGCATATGTATGCGAAAATGCAAGTGAGAAGTTTTATTAAGAATCAATGATGTCTTCAAGTCTAGCCCTCTTATTTAATTTTGGAAACCAGTCCCAAGTAGAGTTGCCAGAAAATACTGTGGCGTTGAGATTTTGTGGTCATTTTGAAAAATATTCAAAAATAAAAAATTTAAAAAATGTTTTGAAAAATATTTTAACACCTTGAAAATAAAAATTTTAAAACCTCTTTTTGTTGAAAATAGAGTCGCCCCTTATTTTTTGAGAAAAACTAAGAACAATAAAATCGGCTACTGATCTTTAAAACGTTAGCCAAAGAAAGAGGGTTCAAGGGCTAAGGTACGAATCGAGGAAGGTGTTAGGCACCCCATTCGCCTAACCGTAAGATTGGCCTCTACTAATCATCATTGGCTCTTTAATAAAATTTTCCAAATTCACGCAAATAAAAAAAAATAGAGGCAAAGAGATAACTTCTCAAATCAAGTATGAAAAATACATAATATATGTATATAACACTCCAAATTAGAACAAATAAAGGGATGAAATCTTAAGTCTTACGATATGTAATTTCTAACTAAATGATACATAAAACATACCCACATGTAATATTTACAAAAAAAAAAATTAAACTAGCATGGTTCAAAGTAAAAATAGGTTAAAAATACTAAAATTATCTAAACATGATTTGCTAACAAGATATATACTAAGCAAAATTTTAAAGAAAGTAACTGAAATATGCACATTGATAAAACAAGCTAAGTTAGCATTAACATGATGAAAAAGATACTAAAAATAAAATATGCATGTAAGTTCTAAAAAGAAAATTTACTAACAAAGAAAATAAAAAAAAGAGTATTATGATAAAAGAGAGTTTGAGAGTTTAAAGAAAAAGAAAATGGAGTGAAAGCTTGTAAAAAATGATGCTAAATGAAAAAGTTATAAAAATGTTTATTTAAACAATTAAAAGAAAATTTAACTACTCATATTTACATTAAAAGAAAATAAAGTGAAAGGAAACAAAAGAGAAGAAAATTACAATGAAAATTGGATTAAAAGACTTTTATTATTTTTGGGTTTAACAAAAGAAAAGAAAAGGAGAATAAGGTAAATATTATTAAAAAAAAGAAAGAAAAAAGAAAGAAAGGAAATTGAATATTAAAAGAAAATAAAACTGCATTACAAGGCAAGAAAAATAAAGCTACATTGCAAAGAAATAAGATGTTAGAAATAAAAATTACACTACTATTAAAGAAGAGAAAAAGAAAATAGAAAAAATTAAAAAAAAAACTAGAAAAGTAACATTAAACTAAAAAGAAAATAACATAGAACATGAAAAAGAAAATTAATGCTACATTGAAAGAAAGAGAAAAAACGCTATACTACAAGAAAAATGAATATAAGTGTTAGAAAAATAACATTAAACTAATGCTTAAAAGAAAAGGACATCAAATTAATATTACTAGAAAAGAAAATTAAACTAATACTAGAAAGGCAAAAGAAATTAAAAATAACTATTTAATTTAAATGTGAAATGTAGTATTAATTACTACATTCATATAAATGTAAGTGCATTATTATAACAATTAACAACATTATGAAGTTATAATTGCCAAAATATATTAGCACTTATTTAATTGATGGATTAAAAGAAAAGACAATGTGCTTAGTGTGGATGTGTAAACAAAGCAATTTATTAAAGGATTAAACTAGAGGAAGCAAATTAAACAATAAACAAGGTTAACTATAAAAGAAACATGCAAATTGAAAATTAACTCGATCACTCCAAGAGAGATGAAATAGAGTTTAGAAGGATCGGGAGTTCAAACAAGGTACCTAGATTGCCGGGGAATCCTCAAATCAGTCAAATGAGCTCCAATTGTCCAATCCTCGGGTGGTGATCCAAGCAATGTAGGCTTCAACGTAGGTATTGGAGATTCGGGACTCGGTATAGCAGCAAGGTTTCGGCATCAGGGCTCAGAATTTCTTGGTATATCGGTAGAGTCTTTCTCACTCAAAATTCGTACTGAAAACGTACGCTGGGGTACGATATTTATAGAATTCTTCAACCAATAAGATGTTTCCACGTTTTTAGACACGTTAGGCCATTTGGAGTTGGTGGTCGTCATGTAGGAAAAGAATCCACAAAGTTCTATTAACAGTTGCCACAATGGAGTTGGCGGTCGCCATATTTGGGAATTGGTTGGACAACAAGTTACTGGTTTTTGAAGGTTTTTGATGGTTAAGGTTTAAATTCTGAGCTTGGATCACTTCCTGGGGATCGAACTGAAGCACTTGTTCCATCTGTTTTCATCATCAGATCCACCTAAGATTGGGTGGGGTCAAATTTGGGTGTCTACAGTAAGTGAACTACATAAGGTGACATCGTTATGTATAACGTAGTTTTTGCTTTAAAACCTAGATTTTTATATGCATGTGACGTGGTTTCTGGGGCGTCGTGTTGATACATGGTTATATGCTTTAAATCCTGATTTAGGTTTGCATGTGTATGATATGGATTAGATGAATTTGTGATCCAGTAGATGTAAATCTTGGTTGATGTTGCACGTGTGCGTGTGTTGGTGTATGAGGTAGACTGCGAAAGCCAGTGTATGAGGTAGGCTGCGAAAGCCGGTGTGTGTGCGATATCTAACGGATTGAAACGAGATCCTGATGAGGCACGGGTGAGTGTGTGTGTGTGTGTGTGCGCGATATCTGACGGATTGAAACGAGATCCTGATGAGGCACGGGTGTGTGTGTATGTGTGTGCGATATCTGACGCCTGAAACGAGGTCCTGAAGAGGCACGTGTTCATGGATTACATGTATTGCATTTTGGGACGGATAGACCAATTTTCTTAAAAATTGTATTATCGGCTTACGGGAGTCGAAATACTGTATTAACGGCCTCCGGGAGATGTAATACTGGAATCGTTTTTAAGGCTCTGATGAGTCGAAAAATGGTTTTTTGTCCTCACTTTCCCTTGCATGTGAAAATGGTTTTCTGGCTCTGGTGAGTCATGATCTAAAACAGTTTTCAAATTATTTTATTGGCTTGAAAGAGAGTCAAAAACTGCACTTCGTTTATCGAGCATGTTTAGCTTATACTGCATGTGTTGTTTAGAATCAGCTGAGTTTTGGCTCACGGTGTGGGATTTGCTTTTCTTTAGGTACCGGTCACGCTAGTTGATCAGGAGGTCCCGGAGAGGTGGAAGAGTTATAGTCTTCCTTTTTGCTAGTTTTGTTACATGTATGTTATAACATATTTTTCGAGCGTTGGAGCCGTATAATGTTTCTGTTTGGCGTTTATATACAATGCATGTATGGTTTTATTTGAGAGTGTATTCTCGGGTTGAGTTTTATTTGGTTGTTGTGGCTGTTTCACGGGACCCGGAGTTTGGGGCGTGACACATAATGAGGAGTAGTGATGGCTTTAGTGTACAATTTATCCATAAAGTTTGTTCCTTAGAATTCCCAAGGTGGAGTTCACATGATCAGTTGTACAGTTAAAAGTTGGGTTGTGGGCACATGCATCTCATGCATTGCATTGCACTCCTTGTATATGAATTCTGTACTTAGTTGCTCTCCAAAAATAATATGCTTAAATCTTTATAGCTGTGGATTTTGGTGGGATTACTCGTGGGTTTAATTAATTAGGATTTAAGGTTTACTTTTGAGTTTTGGCTTATAGCGTTTCTGCCATAGGTGAGGAGCAAGAGTATCCGGAAGAAGAGTATCAGGTAGGTCCTGAGATATACGAAGAAGAAGAAGGGTACGAGAACCCGTAGGGATTTGACACCACTTCGAGGATGCCATAGATTTCATTTTTATAATTTCTTTTTTTGTCTTTCGGTCCTAAATTCAAAATATTATAACTTTTTGTGGGATGACTGTAATATTTATATGTACTGTGATGGCTTGTGTGGCACTAAACTTTGATTATGTATTTAAATATTCTAATTACATATAATGCATCGATAGAATAATGCTAATTATATAAATATATATGTTTTTAGCATTCTCAAAAATTAGGGCATTACAACATGGTAACAGAGCCTAGGTTCAACCATTACCCACGCTGATGTTGTGTGAATCATACGTTAGGTCGCATAGAGGTAGGGTTCTTTATATTAAATAATGTTATCACCTATATATATATATATATATATATATATATATATATATGAAGACTAAAATCTACTAAGTCTAAGTTATTTTTTCTTAAGCGTTTTAAGTGTTATCGGATTCGAAGTTAGAAGAAATCCATGAAGGGGAGTACGAATGAAGACATCAAGATCAACTGCCAGAAATTCTACAATAAGATGTTTCATTTTAAGTGGGGTAGACAGAAACTTCCTATTAAAGAAGCTTAAGAGTGTAAGTCATAGAACTTCGTGCCATCTTGTAGTTCCTGCCTCATTATCCCAAGAACCCTTGTCCGTGGCCCCGAATCGTACATCAAAATCCCTAGCGTATCCTTTCTCTTAGAATCTTAAGTCTTCATTAACACAATAGTTATCAACCTGTACTCAATTTGTCTCGCTACGGTCGAATGGCATTCATGGATAACCTTCTACACTTAAATCTAAATCTTGACCCTACTTGGCACATTCCATTATTGAGTCCTCAACTATTAAGCTATGCTCAAATGATAATAGTGATCGTTTTTTATCGCCATCGAATTGACCTGGTTCATCCAAGATCACTTCATTCATTAGTCACTTTTTTCTATACATTGACTATGATAAGATCTTATTCGTTTCTCCCTCACAACCATGATACCTTTTTCAGTTGTAGTAATTTTGTGAATCTTTTGTGAATCTTTTTGTGAATCCTTTGGTATACACTTGCAACCCATGCTAGGGGAGTGGACTTGAATGCTTGAATTGAAGTGCGTTAGGCCGACGTAACTTCAGGGCAACTATCTAGTTTGACTACCCATTGCTTAACATCTCTTTTATCGAGATCTGGTTGTAGCAGTTTGTTCCCGAGAACATTTTTTATGTGTTCATTTGTTATCCACTTATTTCACCCACACTTGAACCTTGACTGACCTTTATGATATATTATACTTTGATAGTTTCATGTTAGCAGTTATTACCTAAATCATGGCCACTTGGCCTCATTCAATCTATCCTTTTAACCATATAAAATTCTCGCCTTAAATCCAGGGAAAAAATTTGGTTCACCTTTAACCATTTTAACCTCCAACTATATTTCGTGTGGCCTAGCATGTCACTAGAAGCCTTAGTTACACTCCTGGCCACCCACTACCCTATCTCGTTTCCTTAAGACTAGGGAGTTTACATTGTTAGCAGAAGATGATAGATACGAGGACATCTCAAGCCCAAATAGTTCAGCTTACCATGCAGAAGGAAGGAAAACCCATCCACACGTATTGATACATGTGCAATCCCTTACGTCAAAGTATTAGGAATATAGGAACCTGTATCTTACCTTCATTGCCTAACCATGGAAGAACTTGACTAAGACAATGGGCGTTTGAAGTCTGAAGATGGGATGTTGTACCAAATGACAACGCACTTGCGGAACTAGATTACTACCACCAACCCTCCTTTCACATCGCGTTCACTTTACCCTAGGTTGGCTACCAATCAGAGAAAGATCTAGTTATTACAAGACGCACTCGAAAACTTAAGTGTCGACAAGATGAACCTGAACATCAGATGGTGGGAACATCATTTCGTTAAGGCCAGACCACGCAAATGAGACAACCAGGAAGATTAAGATGATCCGTCAACGTCATGCCATAGCCTAAAGTAGACACCGGAGTTGTGCTGAGAACAGAAAGGCGCTATGAAAACAATTCAACAACACTTTTGAGAGAAAGGCACGCTTGAAAATTTTGGTGATGAAATTTTTTTTAAGGAGGGAAGATTGCAACGACCCGATTTTTTAAGCCTCTGAATTAAGAACGTTAAATGAACCGAAACTAGATTTTCATATTAGAGTTATATCAAGATTAAGAGTCTCAAAAGATTAAGCCTAGAATCGAATCTCGGAATAAAAACACTAATGCGTAAAGATATATCTTAACCTAAAAAAACCATTCAATTTTCCAAAAATCAATAATACCAAAAATTCCAAAATCCCATAAGACAAAGGAAAATTACAATTTGGTCCAAAACAATAACAAAATTTCAAAAATAATCCAATATGAAGACATTCACAATTAACAAGACTCTAAGTCTAAGGAATATAGAACCTAAGTGCCAACTCAATACTTTAGAAGAAAATATACGCAAAAACTTAATATTTCATAATTTTCATTAATTGTACTTTAACATCAAACTTTAAAATAATTACACTTCTAGTGCAATACACCCAATAATTGGTAAATCCATGTTAAGCTACACACCTCTTACGAAAAACACCATAAAATACTATCATAATTACTCTTCAAGTCATCAATAATCTTAGTTCTGACAAATTGCACGTAAGTCCCTGAGTTAATTCTCATCCATTTTCTACAATAAACACTAACTAGTGAATAAGTATAGAAAAGTATTTGGTTTCAAATTACGAGATTAGTAACAAAAACCTACAAACGGTAAAATCCCAAAATTGGATTAGGACTAGAACGAAACCCTAAGATTCAAAGTAAAACCCTATAGAATATAGAATTCTCTAATACTAAATTCTAGAAATTGAAAATTGTAAACAATTATAAAATTATAACTTAGTTCAAGAACAAAGATAAATTATAAAAAGGACAAACTAAACCCAAGTGCAATATTATACAAGCTTTTAATCAAATAAGAACAAAACTCTAAGACACAAGATTTAAACCCCAAACTCTTGAGGACCGTTGATATCAAAAATTTTAAATCCTAGAACCACATAAAATCTGTGAGACCCTGACCCGTTTTTTTTTCAGCATTTTCAAACGCGCGTTATATGTTTTTGTTACAGCATGGTTTTAATGCTTTTGATGCATGATCAGGCTTAGATATGCATGCGGGGAAAGTTTCCGAGGGCGTGGGCCATTGTGGCGTGATTCTCAAAAAATTTTAAAAAAAAATATTTTGGAGACCTATAAATATCTGGAGTTAGATATTTTCATAAAGATATTTTCTAAAACTTCTCTAGTAAATTTTTCGTTTTCTCTCTGCCTTCTCTCTAAGTTCTCGAGGGTTCGGGGCTTGATTTTCAGCGATCCAATAGTGGATCTTTGCTTTTGGCATCGTGGGCTACGCAACCGTCCGATCAGATTTTTATTCTGACGAAGCTTAATTTTGCACGCGGTTCGAGGCGTTGAGTTTTTAACTCACCGAGGTAGAATTCTAGACCCTACTGTTGTATAAGGGTGCTATGGGTAAACATGTGTGTTTTTAACAGGTAGATTACCGTAGATCTGCGTTTGTTTCAAAGTTGGATTTTTGGGTTTAAAACTCATTTTTGGCGATTTCTGTGGATAGAATTGGGTGTCGGGAGTTTCTTTTGAGGTCTCGATGTTAGGCCTAGGCATGTGGATGTTCACGGGTGTTGAATCAGAGTTTGGAGGATTCGATTTGAGGTTTGGAGGCCAAAAACCATACCTGAAAAACAATCTTCTTTGGGTTTATCAACTGGATCTTGTTTGGGTTGATCAGCCGGATCTTGTTTAGGTTGATCAGCCGAATTTTCTAGGCTGCTTGTTGGTGGTTCGGTGGTTGGATTTTAGTTTCTGATTGGTGTCCCATGGTATTCAATTGACTAATTTATAGGAATTACTTGATTCAAATACAGTGGATTCCTTTTGGGGTTCGGTTGGTCGTGTGGTGATTTTGGGGGTTTGTGTTGTGATCCCGAGTGTTTATTTAGATGCTGTCCTTGGGTTGACGTGCATGGTTAGGTTTTGGGTGTTGTGGCACGGTCGTGTGTGGTTATCCACGGGGAGTGTGAGGTTTTGGTAAGAACCATGGTTGTGGGTTTGGTGTTGACCTTCGGTTAGGTCGACTTATGTAGGTTTGTTGATTGTGCTGGCACATATGGGCGTCGTGGGCGTCGTAAGTCCAGGTGTGTGGATGTCGGGTGGCGTCGTGGTGTGAGGTTATATGTGGCTATGTGCTTTTATAACTGGCTTGTACCTTTATAACTTTGTTTATTATGTACGGAATATGTAAGTGAATTACATAAGGTGATATCGTTATATGTAGCGTGGTTTATACTTTAAAACCTAGAGTTTTATAGGCATGTGACATGGTTTGTGGAACGTCGTATTGATACATGGTTATACGCTTTAAATCTTGGTTTAGGTTTGCATGTGTATGATATGGTTTAGATGAATCTGTGATCCAGTAGATATAAATCCTAGTTGTTGATGCACGTGTGCGTGCATGGGTGAATGAGGTAAGCTGTGAAAGCCGGTGAACGAGGTAGGCTGTGAAAGCCGGTGTATTTAGGGCTGCGGTCTTTCGATGAAAGTCTGAGAAGATGCATTAGTTGGGGCTACAGTCCTACAGTGAAAGTCCGTGAAGATATGTGTTGCATAGGTTGCGTGCGTGGTGTGCAATATCTGACGGATTGAAACGAGATCCTGATGAGGCACAAGTGTGGGTGTGTGTGCGATATCTGAAGGCTGAAACGAGGTCCTAAAGAGGCACATGTTCATGGATTGCATGTATTGCATAGTGGGATGGATAGACCAATTTTCTTAAAACTGTATTATCGGCCTACGGGAGTCAAAATACTGTATTAACGGCATGCGGGAGCCGTAATACTCGAATCATTTTTAGGGCTCTGATGAGTTGAAAAATAGTTTTTATCCTCGCTTTCCCATTGCATGTGAAAATGGTTTTTTGGCTTTGGTGAGTCGTGATCTAAAACGATTTTCAAATTATTTTTATTGGCTTGAAAGAGAGTCGAAAACTGCATTTCATTTATCAATCTTGTTTAGCTTATACTGCTTGTGTTGTTTAGGATCTGTTAAGCTTTGGCTCACGGTGTGGGATTTATTTTTCTTCAGGTGCCAGTCACGCTGGTTGATCAAGAGGTGCAAGAGAGGTGGAAGAGCTGTAGTCTTCCCTTTTTGTTCTTTTATTACATGTATACTTATAACATGTTTTTCAGGCGCTGGAGCCGTGTAATGTTGCCATTTGGCGTTTATATACAATACATGTATGGTTTAAATTCAGAGTGTATTCTTAGGTTGGGTATCTTGTATGGCTTTTTATGGGTGTTTCACGTGGCCCGGAGTTTGGGGCATGATAACTTGGTATCAGAGCTCTGGGTTCGAATACCTATGAGCCGTGGAAAGAGGTTACATCACCGTGTGAGGTTGATTGCGTGTGCTTGACTGCATATGTTTAGATGTTTTGATAACATGAACGTGATAGTATGTGAGTCATACGTAAACAATATGTGTATGTGAGCATGGGGGTTGAATCTTAAGAGTGATAGTCTTGCCTTTGGGCATTTGAAAACGCGTTTAGCTGATGTGATTTCTATTAGGGAATTTGAGTAGGTTATCCAGATTGACGTGTCATTCTTATTGGTTCTCCTCGGTATATGTGGAGTTGTTTAACATGAACCTATGTGACTATGTGATAGCATGCTCAGTGTTTAGCGTTTATGTTCATGCCATGTGCTGCTTCTTATATGTTGTTTCGCTTTCATATAGACGCGATGTCGATAAGGAGAGAGCGAGGCTGTGGTCGAGGCCGTTGCCGTGCTGTTGGCCAATAGGATATTCCTATCCCTGATGTTGGGGATGCTAATGCTCCCCAGGGACCGATGGACGCGACGGAGCTATTGCATATGCTGGTTGGTTCTATCCAACAGTTGGTTGCTAGGGGTGAGCCTGTTAGGGAGAGGGTGCCTGAGGCGAGGGCTACAGTTGCCATGCGGGAGTTCAGGCATATGGATTCGCCTACCTTTACAAGAGATCCTGATCCTCTTATGGCGACAGAGTGGTTGGAGTTGACGACTTGGATCCTGGACACATTGCAGATTGTGGAGGATGAGTTGCGAGTTTCTTTTACCACCTTTCAGCTGAGAGGTGATGCTCATCAGTGGTGGAGATTTGCCAGGACTACAGTGGGGACCACATGGGTAGCTTTTACACGAGTCTTCCTAGAGAGATATTTTCCAGCTTCGAGGAGGGACTTATGCAAGGAGGAGTTCTATTCTCTTACCCAGGGGCCATGGACATCATGGAGTACGTGGGCCGTTGTGGTGTGATTCTCGAAAAAATTCAAAAAAAGATATTTTGGAGACCTATAAATATCTTGAGTTAGATATTTTCATAAAGATATTTTTTAAAACTTCTCCACTAAATTTCTCATTTTCTCTCTACCTTCTCTCTAAGTTCTTGGGGGCCCAAGGCTCGGTTTTCAGTGATCCAACAGCGAATCCTTGCTTTTGGTGTCGTGGGCTACGCATCCATCTGATCAGATTTTGATTTTGACGAAGCTCAATTTTGCACGTGGCTCAAGGCGACGAGTTTTTCACTCACCGAGGTAGAATTCTAGACTCTACTGCTGTATAAGGGTGCTATGGATAAACATGTGTGTTTTTAACGGGTAGATTGCCGTAGATGTGCGTTTGTTTCAAAGTTGGATTTTTGGGTTTAAAACTCGTTTTTGGCAATTTCTGTGGATAGAATCGGGTGTTGAGAGTTTCTTTTGAGGTCTCAATTTTAGGCCTAGGCGTGTGGATGTTCACGGGTGTTGAATCGGAGTTGGAGTCTTCGATTTGAGGATTGGAGGCCAAAAACCATGCCTTAAAAACTATCTTGTTTGGGTTGATCAGCTGGATCTTGTTTTGGTTGATCAGCTGGCTTTTCTTTGGGGTGATCAACCGAATTTTTTGGGCTGCTTATTAGTGGTTCGGTGGTTGGGTTTTGGTTTTCCATTGGTATCCCATGTTATTCAATTGATTAATTTATGGGAATAACTTAATTCAAATACATGTGGATTCCTTTTGGGGTTCGGTTGGTCGTGTGGTGGTTTTGGGGGTTCGTGTTGTGATCCCGAGTGTTTGTTTAGATGTCGTTCTTGGGTTGACGTGCATGGTTAGGTTTTGGGTGTTGTGGCACGGTCGTGTTCGTGATGGTTATGCACAGGGAGTGTGAGGTTTTGGTAAGAACCATGGTTGTGGGTTTGGTGTTGACCTTTGGTTAGGTCGACTTATGTAGGTTTGTTGATCGTGTTGGCACATGTGGACGCCATGGGCGTCGTGGGTCTAGGTGTGTGGATGTCGGGTTATGTGATGGGTGGCGTCGTGGTGTGAGTTATATGTGGCTATGTGCTTTTATAATTGGATTATACCTTTATAACTATGTTTATTATGTACGGAATATGTAAGTGAATTACATAAGGTGATATCGTTATATGTAACGTGGTTTATGCTTTAAAACTTAGAATTTTATAGGCATGTGACGTGGTTTGTGGAACGTCGTGTTGATACATGGTTATATGCTTTAAATCCTTATTTAGGTTTGCATATGTGTATGATATGGTTTAGATGAATCTATGTTCCAGTAGATGAAAATCCTGGTTATTGATGCACGTGTGCGCGTGTAGGTGAATGAGGTAGGCTGTAAAAGCCGGTGAACGAGGTAGGCTGCGAAAGCCGGTGCATGAGGTAAGTTGCGAAAGCCGGTGTATTTGGGGCTACGGTCCTTCGGTGAAAGTCCAAGAAGATGCATTAGTTGGGGCTGCGGTCCTACGGTGAAAGTCTGTAAAGATATGTGTTGCATAGGTTGCATGCGTGGTGTGCGATATCTGACGGATTGAAACGAGATCCTGATGAGGCACAAGTGTGGATGTGTGTGCGATATCTGAAGGCTTAAACGAGATCCTGAAGAGGCACGTGTTCATGGATTGCATGTATTGCATAGTGGGACGGATAGACCAATTTTCTTAAAACTGTATTATCGGCCTATGGGAGTCAAAATACTGTATTAACGGCCAGCAAAAGTCGTAATACTCGAATCATTTTTAGGGCTCTGATGAGTCGAAAAATAGTTTTTATCCTCGCTTTCCCATTGTATGTGAAAATGGTTTTCTAACTCTAGTGAGTCGTGATCTAAAACGATTTTCAAATTATTTTTATTGGCTTGAAAGAGAGTCAAAAAATGCATTTCGTTTATCGAGCATATTTAGCTTATACTGCTTGTGTTGTTTAGGATCTGCTAAACTTTGGCTCACGGTGTGGGATTTATTTTTCTTCAGGTGCCGGCCACGCTGGTTGATCAGAAGGTGCAGGAGAGGCGGAAGAGCTGTAGTCATCCCTTTTTATTCTTTTATTACATGTATGCTTATAACATATTTTTCGGGCATTAGAGCCATGTAATGTTGTCGTTTGGCGTTTATATACAATGCATGTATAGTTTAAATTGAGAGTGTATTCTCAGGTTGGGTATCTTGTGTGATTTTTTTATAGGTGTTTCACGTGGCCCAGAGTTTGGGGCGTGACAAAATTGTAGAATCACAATCCTACAACTTGATCCAAGAAAATCATGAATTATGAAAAAGATTAGAAATAGGGTCCAAATATAAATTCAAGCCCAACAATTCAAAATAAACCCAATGGCAACAAAAGGCCCCAATAAAATTATAAAACCCAACTCTTTTAATTAAATCTAACTAATTTAGCACAAAAAAATTTATAATTATAGCCTATGAATTTAAGCCCAAAGGAATTTTAAGTATGGCCCAAATATATTAAGTCCAACAAGTTAGCCCATAAATGTTAAGTCAAGTCCAATTCTAATCAAGTCCAACAAGAAATTTAATTCAAGTCCAAAACAACCTAAAACAAGCCCAACAAAAGAAATTTGGTCTTAGCCCAAACTTTGACCCAATTACAATTTAAATAAAATAATACAAAAATAATCAAAATAAGCAAAAAGACCATTTTACCCTTGCATAGGATGTCGCGTGATATATTTGACAAGTGTCCAAATTTTGCTAATTTGGAAAAAATTTCCATGATGACAAATATATATATATATATCAAATCAAATTATATTGTCAAGTAAAATCAATGTATATATAATATAAAACTTATTAAACTAGAAAAAAATAAGAATACTACAATATTAAATCAAACTAAGTAAAGCATAGTACACCAAAATTTAAATTTATACCAAATTAACACATCGTGGTAAAAGAGATTAATTTAGCCAAATTCTCAATACATAAATAATTAAATGGTGCCAAAATGATTATAACTCACCAATATAATATACTAATCATAAAATAAATAAATTATATCAATTCTAAAAAAAACCTTGAATTATACATTAAATTAATTTTTAAACACTTTTCTTAGCAATGTAGTGTGAATGAATCATTAAACCTCCAATATAATAATTATAATAAAACACAAATTTATATTTTTAGCCAAAAAAATCTGTCATGACCCTTCCCACACTCAATATGTAACATAAAAAAAATAAAAAAAATAAAAAATAAATGCAAATCTTCCCATTGATCTAAAATGGTGACAAGCATAATTACACACACCAAACCCTTGTTCTATAAAAAGCCACTCCCCCACCACCATAACCGAAATTCTACTCTCCCAACCTCTAAAATTTCTAAAATTTTTTAAGTCTTGAGAAAAGAAAAAGAAAGGAGACGGAGAATCAAAAGGAGGAAGGGAAGAGGGCACCAAAGCTAAGTCATCTAAAGCTAAGTCATTTTCATCTTCAATCTTAGGATCCAATCTTCAAGTAAGTAACTCTCTAATCCTCCCTCTCAATTTTTTTTTAATATGTCCCAAATTCTCCTTAACCCATGCTTAAACTACAAATCAAGAACAAGAAGAAAAACATATGAAAAAAGGCGTCATGATCAGAATTTAGGGACTATTTTGGGGTTTTTGTGATTGTAAAGTGGTTGGGTGTTTGAATCTTTGAGCTTTGTGGCTTACATATGTTCTGCAATTTAGATAAATAAACATACACCACATGCATGTAAAGAAAATTGATCAAAACATAGCCCCCAACATGCTAGGTGGCTAGAAATCAAGTTAGGCCTGAATTTCTCTAAGTTTTAACTTTCTGCTCAAAACTTTGAACAATCATAACTAATTCTAGAAAACTCATCTAATTGAGATTTTTATATCAAGATCTAGGTTTTGATGTTAGCTTTCATAAAAAATTAGTCTTAACTGATTTCATTAGTTAGAACTCGAGATATTTTATTTTTTCTAAAGTGTGACAAATTTGGACTAGTCTATATTGCAGACCTAAAAACCATATTTTAGAAAGAGATCTAAGTTTAGGTCAAAACATAGAAGTTGTAGGGGATATGTAGGTCTAACTACCCATCGAAAATAACCTTCAGATATTAAGTTTGAATCAGTCAAAAAACCTCTGCAAGATGTTGGTGAGGATCAGCAAATTAAAACATCTTCTGTCACACACTTTTAAATGACCAGAAGCACCTATTTTTAGAGATCTAATCCTAAAGTAGTTTTCTTGAAAAATGCTAATAACATTCTAATCTAGCTACGGTCCAAAAATTAGAAATTTTGTCCCTTTATTGGTGTCCCAAACGAGTCTCAAGCCCACTATTGGTGACAAACTCTGCTGAGTACTTTCTGGCAGACTGAACTCATTTTACAAAATGGTCAAAAACTCTAACCTTTTCCAAACAACCAACCTTTGCACATTTCATAAGAAATATAGGAGACATGTTAGACTAAAACATATCCAAAATTGGGCCTGGTTTTACTTGACTTGATGCCCCAATCACCTTACCAACAGAAGCACAAATTTTGTTAAATAGGCCTAAAAGTGCTGAATTATTTTCTCTTAAATGGAATTAATGACCTATTTTTCTTAGGATTTTACCTTAGTATTAAATATAGAATTTATAGAAAATATTTTTATCTAAGTGGTGTCCAAAAATTAGAACTTAACTCAAGATCTAGATATCCCAAAACACTATTGTTCTTTTTAAATTGACACTTGAAAGTTGGCCCTTTAGTTGTTAAATGTATGATTGAATAAGTCTTGTTATAGGACTTGAAGTATATGTTTTAATTGTTTTAAATTAGATGCTTAATGTTTTAAAGTGATTATATGATGATTAAAATCCATGATATAAAGTTTGAACCTAAGTCTTGAGAATTATAACCTATGCTTCATATGTTTGTACTTAATGCATTATGATTGATGTTGTACCATGCAGGCCTCGATATATTGGAATGTTTTGACATGAGCACGGGCATTTTGCATCCATGAGCATGTTGGAGTCTATTTTTTATGTATCATTATGGGTTGGAAATTTTGGAGTCATTGTTTTTCGTATGGAAATTTTGGAGTCATTGTTTTCCGTAATTCTAAGTTCAGGACGACCATGATTGCCAGTTGTTATTGTTTAGAAAGTAATCTTTGTGAACACCCTACGTGCGTCCCCAGTAAATGAAATTGGATTTGATGGAATTTGTGTTAATGAAACTGTTGGGCGCCATGGGTTTCGTCGTTGGCATGCTATTATTGGTAATTTGGACTTTGGAGTTGACATTGGTGCAAAGGCATCATGCTTCTTAAGGTGAGAGCATCTAGGTTCAACCCAGACCCCACGCCATTGCAAATTTAACAGTAAAACAACTGTAGCATGTAGTCAGGGAAAAGATTTTCTATTTGCAATGAGGAGCAGTGATAGCTTTAGTGTGCAATTTATCCATAGAGTCTGTTCCTTAGAATTCCCATGGTAGAGTTCACATGATCAGTTGTACTGTTAAAAGTTGGGCCGTGGGCACATGCATCTCATGCATTGCATTGCACTCCTTGTATATAAATTCTGTACTTAGTTGTTCTTCAAAAATATTATGCCTAAATCTTTATAACTGTGAATTTTGGTGGATTACTTATGGGTTCAATTGGGTAGGATTTAGGATTTACTTCTAAGCTTCGGCTGATGACGTTTCGGCCACAGGTGAGGAGCAAGAGTATCCAGAAGAAAAGTATTAGGCAGGTCCCAAGATTACTTTCTAAACAATAACAATTGGCAATTGTTATTGTTTAGAAAGTAATCTTTGTGAAGCCACAAGGATTTGACACCACTCTTGGGGGTGCCATAGATTTCATTTTCATAAATTCTTTTTTTTTTTGGTCTTTCGATCCTAAATTCAAGATACTGTAACTTTTTGTGGGATGACCGTAATTTTTATATGTAGTGTGATGGTTTGTATGGCACTAAACTCTGATTATGTATTTAAACATTCTAATTACATATAATGCATCGATAGAATAACCATGATTAAATAAATATATATGTCTTTAACGTTCCTGAAAATCGAGGCATTACAACCGACCTCGTTGACTCTGCACCCTCGACTCAGTGACCGAGCATTACGTCTGGATGAAGACATTAAACTTAGCCTTACTAGGAGGGAACCCATATTTTGTTTTGCAATAATAGAGGAGGATAAAAAATAAAAAATAAAAAAATTCTATCAGGGCGGTATTTTTTTGTCCGGACGAAATGGGATTTTTCCTTTCCTAACCTGCGTGATGCCTCATCTTCTCAGAGCATTAATTGCTCTATTCCTCTATCCGAACGGGCACACTTGTGTCCGGACAGAAAACCAACGGCCATGTCCTTTTGAACCCTAGGCCGACACGTGGCAACTGACTGGTCAAATTTCGTTCGGACACCCCTTATTTCGTCTAAACAGAATCAAATCGAGGTAACGTTTTTAGCACCTGCCATTAACACCTTTTGCCTCGTAACTCTTCCACTTTCCCCCAGATTCAAATTTCATCCAGATGCCATGCATTCTGTAATGCCCCGATCTCTAAATAATAAAAATTATACGAAAAACCAAAGCAAAAATGAGATTTTATTTGTAAAAATAATTCTCAAAACACACCATTTAGACCAAAATGATTACCCAAAATATTTTTTATCCAAAAACCTCCTTTTGAAACAAAATCAATCTTTTTCACACAGCGGCTGTCCGCTAGAGCGATCAAAGATCCACTTGAGCGATGAGACACCCGAGAGATTTTTAAGCCAAAAATCAGAAAATCTTCTCAAATCTCAAAAACACACCTAAAAACTCGATCTTTGAACAAAGGTTTAAATGACCAAAGAATTTGGAACAAAACTGTCACACCCGAAAACACGGGGTTACGTGAAAATCCACCAAATACCATTTTTATGAAAATAAGTTTTCATACATTCAAATCTACCTATTGAAATCAAATGAAAATCCAACATACATCTCTCATAAACAGTAAACATCATGTATATCATGCATAAGTATGTTGCCTAGAGGCGTACAAATGTGCCTTCAAACAGGCATACAAAAAGAAAAACTAGTAAAGTCTTCCACCATCATAGGTACCACTAGATCAACTCCTTGTGATTATCAATCTCTAAGCCTGAAAATAATTTTACAGCAAAAATTTCACACTGTGAGCCGAACCCCAATAGAAACAGACTATAAAGCTGTAAAGCAGGATATGCAATCATATGGTGGGAGCTAACTCAACACAAGGGCCAAAAAGGTTTTACATCCTGAAAATCACAAGTTTTTCATCAGGCTAACATGAGCCTCAAAACGGTTTTATATCATAAAATTTTACATTTTCATCCTTAAAACCATGTATATCAACCATGCAAATAATAGTTAAAGAAAACTGTAGTCAAAATATTACTTTCCACTCGAATCACACAGCTGAGGAAAGAAAAAATATATTTTCCACTCGGAACACACACACAGCCAAGGAAAATAAACCGGAAAAATAGTATACTCCACTCAGGCCACACAGCCGAAACGCAAGGCTACAAAGCACCCAATCGCTTAATTTACGGGGACTAACCTGATGGTACAAAGCACCTACTATGCGCATGTTTTTGGACTTACACTGAGGGCAACTCATGCCAAATACCCACTATCCCGGTACATCTAGAGAATCATTTTACAAAATCAAAATATTTTCACATTTATACAAAGATCCATCCATCAACATAGAGATCAAACAAACATATAAATCCATCCATTAACATGGAGATCAAACAAAACATGTAAAAATATCAGTTTCAAAGCTACACAACATATGTATAAAAAGGAGATCCAATCCATCTACCACGGAGATCAACAGGTATGTAAAAACACACTTTTATCAAACGTTTTCAAGGTTGAGCCCCAATCCCAAGGGTCTGCTCCAAACCCCCAAAAGAAAACATATTTTCTAAAGTTTTCATAAAATCTCCGTTTGCACATAATTTATTTCCCCAAAATAACCACCAAACCATCCAAGTAACCACCAAATGCCCACACAGGACCCCAGTCGACTGAAAAACTCTATGGAAAAAAGAGAATCAAAACAGAAGCAATTTCAATCGTCTGACCTCCCAGGTCCAGTCGACTGAACACCCAAAAAGATGATCTAGTCATCTGATATCATGATCCAGTCGACTGATCCTGCCCAAAAAATATTTTAAGCTATGGTTTTTGCATCCAAGCCTCAAATCAAGCCTCCAAACACCCATCAAACACCCTCGGACATTCACACACCCAATCCTTACACCAAAACCTTGAAAGAAAACTCTCGAAACACATTTTCATCCACCGAAACGTCGAAAATAGTTTTAACCCAAAATTGGATTTAAAACATAAATCACCTTTCATGTGTTTTAAAATGGTGAAACAGTACAAGATTACATATAGCACCCTCAAACATATATACAGTCTAGAATTCTACTTCGGTGAGTCAAAAACTCGACGGCTCGATCCGCGTGCAAAATCGAGCTTCATCGAAAAGAAATTCCGTCCGGATAGATGCGTAGAGCATGATGTCTATAACAAGGATCGGTTGTTGGTTCGTTAAAAACCAAGCCCCGGGCCCCCGAGAAGTTAGAGAGAAGGCAGAGAGAAAAAGAAGGAACCTTAATCGTTAAGTTTTGAAATTATCTTTTTAAAATATCTAACTCCAGATATTTATAGGCCTCCAAAATATTTTTTCTTTTAATTTTAAAATTCGCACTGTAACTCCCTGCAGCCCCCAGGACCAATCCCGCATGCTTATTTAAACCAAAACGTGCATCAAAACGCATATAAACATATTAAAGTGAAAATGCCAAAATGTATTGAAAAACACCGAATATGCATATATATCAAAATAAAACGGTACAGGGTCTCACAACTCTCCCCACCCTTAAGGAATTTTGCCCCCGAAATTCACCACAAGGTCAAGAGGTAAACAACTCTGGGTATCTAGCACGAATCCCAAACTCAAGCTCCCATGTCGCTTCCTTAACCCCGCGATGATGCCAACTTTGATATAAGCAATCGTTCTCCCCCGAAACACTTGTTCTTTCGTATCTAGAATCTTTACAGGATGCTCCATATACGTGATATCCTCATCAACTCGTAACTCGGCCCAATCCAGGACATGTGAAGGATCAGGCTCATACCTTCGAAGTATTGAAACGTGAAACACGTTGTGCACAGATGCTAACTGAGGTGGCAAAGCCAGACGGTTTGCTATCACCCTAATCCTTTCCAGGATCTCGAAGGGTCCAATAAAGCGAGGTGATAGCTTCCCGCTATGGCCAAATCTTATCAACCCTCTACGTGGCGAGACCTTCAGAAACACATGATCTCCTACTGCAAACTCCAAAGGTCTCCTCCTCTGATTTGCATAACTCTTCTGCCAGCTCTGAGCTGTCACCAGATGCTAACGAATCACTACAATCTTCTCGATCGTCTTCGGCACTAGGTTAGGTCCCAAAACAGTGGTCTCACCCACATCTGTCCAACACACCGGTGATCTACACAGCCTACCAAACAGAGCCTCATACGGTGCCATCCCAATACTAGACTGATAACTATTGTTATACGCAAACTCTGTCAATGATAGATGATCCTCCCAAGAACTGTAAAAATCAAGCACATAGGCTCTCAACATGTCCTCCAAAATTTGGATGGTCCTCTCTGACTGATCATCGGTCAGTGGGTGGAAAGCTGTGCTAAAAGTCAAGCTCATCCCCAAAGCCATCTGAAGACTCTGCCAAAAGCACAATGTAAAGCATAGGTCTCGATCAAAAATAATAGTCACCGGTACTCCGTGTAGTTGGACTATCTCCCGAACATATAACCTACCCAATCTGTCCACCGAATCCCTCACTCGAATGGGAAGAAAATGTGCTGACTTCGTCAGCCTATCAACCACAACCCAAACAACAACGTGTCCCGCTGGCGATCGAGGAAATTTTGATACAAAATCCATCGTGATATTCTCCTACTTCCACTCAGATATAAGTAATGGATGTAACAATCCTGTTGGGCTCTGGCATTCCACCTTTACTTGCTGACAAGTAAGGCACCGAGAAACGAACTGGATCACATCCCTCTTCATTCCCGTCCACCAGAATTGACGACGGAAATTATAACACATCTTCGTGCCTCCTAGATGCATTGCAAGACGTGAGTGGTGAAACTCATGTAGCACCCCAGCACGGCACAACTCTGGCACAAGCAGTCGCCTTGCCAACCTCAAACTCTGATCTAAACCCACCACCCATCATGTTATGTCCTTCCCACTGGCAATGTGATCCCGTATCATCTGAGCCTCTTGATCGGTTCGCTGAAACTCTAACACGCGTGCAAACCAATGTGGGCTGTAAAGCTACTGAATATAAAGTCGCACCTGTCTCTATCTCCCTGAGACACAGATCAAACTCCCTAGCATCTCTAAGCACTCCCTAGCATCTCTAAGCACTCCCTAGCATCTCTAAGCATATCCCATTCTCGTATAACGACAGAAGCTAACGAACCATGAGATCTCCTACTGAGCGCGTCAGCTACGACATTTGCCTTTCCTGGGTGGTACTGCAAATCAAAGTCATAGTCTCCCAACAATTCCATCCATCGTCATTGGCTAATATTCAAGTCTTTTTGCGAAAATGAGTATTTTAAGCTCTTGTGATCAGAGAATACCTCGAAGTGCTCACCATATAGATAATACTGCCATGTCTTCA
Organism: Heliamphora exappendiculata; assembly: GCA_034768845.1. Lineage (NCBI taxonomy): Eukaryota > Viridiplantae > Streptophyta > Magnoliopsida > Ericales > Sarraceniaceae > Heliamphora > Heliamphora exappendiculata. The sequence continues at coordinate 80,594 of JAOTRH010325146.1, forward strand.
AGGCAAAAACCACGGCTGCCAACTCCAGATCATGCGTCTGGTAGTTCTTCTCATATGTCTTCAACGGTAGTGAGCCGTAGGCTACAACCTTACCTCCCTCAATCAATACATAGCCCAAACCATCATGTGATGTGCCGCAATACACTATATACCTCTAACCTCGCTCTAGAATAATCAACACTGGTGCACTTGTCAATTTCCTCTTCAGCTCCTAGAAAGCTGACTCACAGGACATGCTCCACACGAACATAACTCTCTTCTGCGTTAGACGCGTCATAGGTGCTGCCAACCTAGAAAAAATCCTTGATAAATCATTGATAATAACCTATCAAACCTAGGAAACTGCAGATCTCAAAGACGTTCTTCAATCGCTGCTAATCCATCACAGCATCAGTCTTTGATGAGTCCACTGATATCCCATCCTTCGACACCACATGTCCAAGGAATCTCACCTCTAACATTCAAAACTCGCACTTCTCGAACTTCGTATACAAGCGATGTTCTCTCAGAAGTTGCAAGACGACATGCAGATGCTCCTCATGCATCTCCCTCGTGGGTGAATAGATCAGAATGTCATTCACGAATACCACCACAAAACTATCCAAATAAGGGTGAAAGATACGATTCATCAAACCCATAAAAGTCGCAGGGCCGTTTGTCAAACCAAATGACATGACCAGAAACTTGTAGTGACCATAACGAGTCTAGAAGGCAGTCTTCGCTATGTCCTCATCTTTAATCCTCAGCTGGTGATATCCTGACCTCAAGACAATCTTTGAAAAGCAGCGCGATCCCTTCAACTGATCAAACAGGTCATCAATCCTAGGCATAGGATACTTGTTCTTGACCATCACCTGATTCAGTTTCCTGTAAGCTATGCACAATCTCGAAGACCCATCCTTCTTCTTTGTAAAAAGAGCTAGAGCTCCCCACGGAGACGTACTCGGCCGTATAAATCCCTTATCTAGCAACTCCTGCAACTGCACCTTGAGTTCTCGCAACTCAGCAGGTGCGAAGTGGTATGATGGCATAGAGATGGGAGCAGCTCCTGGAACAAGATCAATAGAGAACTCCACATCTCGGCTCGACAGTAACTCAAACAGATCATCAGGGAAGACATCTGGGTAATCACAGACCACGGGGGGTAGCTCCCCTCGAACCTCGCCCAGCTCATCCAACCTGAGAGCAGAAAAGAGGAAACCAATGTTCCCTCGAACCCGAGCGGCACCAGGCATAGACGCCCTCAGCCCAATCACCCACAAAGTAGAAGCAGTCACCCTCCGGCGTACAAATCGACACTCTCCGTCACTCACAATCTATAAAGGCATGGTAGGTAGTCAGCCAGTCCATCCCTAGAATGACATCAAACGTGGTCATGTGTAGAATGATAAAATTAAACTATAAACAACGATCGGCGACTCCGAACTCACAAGTTCTGCAAACTCTACTCAACATCGCATTCTCACTGACTGGGGTCTCTACGCTCAATACACTACCCAACGAGTCTATCTGTAACCCCAATGCAGATGCAAAAGCAGAAGAGATAAAAAAATGTGATGCTCCCGTGTCGATGAGAACACTGGCCCATGATCTAAAGACTAGAAGAGTACCTCTGATCATGGCTAGAGTAGCTGCAGCTTCAGATGCAACTGGTGCTTTGGAAGCACTACGATCAGCAAGAACATAAGCCCTGGCGTACGGTGGTCTGGTCTGCCCACCATAACCCTGAGTCGTTGGCTGCCTCACAGACTGTGCTGAAGTACCTCCCTCTACAAACCTAGATGTCTGGGCCCTAGGTTGTGAGGAGTCTACCGTCTCTACACAGATGGAGTAGCTAGCACTCTGGTCACACCCTGGACACTCCCTTCTCGGGGACAGAACTTACGGATGTGCCCGAACTGACTACACCCATAGCATACTGGTGGGTCTCTCGCCTATGGCTGGACAAACGCTGGACTTTGTACTTGGCCCTTCTGCGGGCACTCAACTGGACGTTGCCCCGGCTGTCCGCATCGATAACAAATCAGCCCTCTCGACTCTGCCTTCCTGCCGAGGTCACTGAAGGTGCAGGTATGGACGACTGCGGCTGATACGATCCGGTAAAATGTGAACTCAGACCCAACGACCTCTGACGCTTGTTCTAGCACCCCTAAAGCTGTGTACCACCATCACTTTGCTAGCCCTTGCCCTCTCTAACTCTACGGCTCTCTGCCAGCGAGTTCTCTACTCGGATAGCGGCTTTCACCAAAGTGATGTACACGTCTAAACCCAGAGCTACAATCCTGTCCTTGATGGCAGGTTGAAGGCCTCTCTCAAACCTCCTAGTGCGCAACTCCTCCATAGATACCATCTCAACTGCAAACCGCGACAGATTCATGAATTTGGCCTCACACTGGACCACAGAAAGATTCTCCTGTGCAAGAGAAAGGAACTCCTCTCGGTATGTATCTCTCGAAGATCTCAGGAAATACTTCTCCAAGAAGACTCTCGTGAAAGCGGCCCACGTGTCATCCACCGTGGTCTTGGCAAACTTTCACCACTCCCTAGCATCTTCCCGCAGTTAGAACTCTGCTAATCTCACGCGCAAAGCATTCTCCTCAATATCCAGAGTATCAAAGATATCCGTGGTCACTTCCAACCACTTAATAGAAACTTTGGGGTTCGACTCCCAAGAAAAGGTCGGAGGATCCAACCGCCAAAATTCCCTCATAGCCACAAAGGCTCTTGGCTCAAAGCCCTCACTCCAACCCTGGATGCCTCATCCATCGCTCTCATAGTGACAAGCATCTCCTGCATGACGTCAGCACCACCCACTTGTTCCTGTGGGGCATAAACGTCTCCCTCCTTTGGAACCTGAACATAAGCACGACCTCGGCCACGGCCCCATCCCCACACTCCCCGCGTGCACATAATTCTATACAGAGTAGATAATAGGATAAGCTTTCCTATGACATGTTATTTCTAACATAAGCATAACACACATAAGCATGCTAGCATGTAGCCACTTTAAGTTAGGTAAAGATATCTCACATATCGAGGAGAACCAACAAAATGGACCCGTCCATTTGGATAACCTATTCAGATTCCTTGCTAGAAAACACGTCGGCCAAACGCGTTTCTAACTTAGCTTCCAAATCAGTTAGTCCAAACGCCCAAAGGCAAGACTCATCAATCTTGAGATTCAACCTCTATACCCACATATACACAAACGATCATGCTAAAATGGCTAACAGCATGTTATAAGGATATTTATACACATGCAAGAAAGCATCAATAATCAACCTCACCAGGTGATAAACCCTTTTTCCATGGCTCTTAGGTATTCGAACTCAGAGCTCTGATACCAAGTTGTCATACCCCAAAACTCGGGGTCACGTGAAAATTCATCAAATACCAGTTTTATTAAAATAAGTTTTCAAACATTTAAATTCACTTGTTGAAATCAAATAAAAACCCAACATGCATCTCTCGTAAACAGTAAACACTTGTATATCATGCATAAATATATTGCCCAAAGGCGTACAAACGTGCCTTCAAACAGGCATACAAAAAAAAAACTAGTAAAGTCTTCCACCATTATAGGCACCACTAGATCAACTCCTCGTGATCATCAACCTCCAAACCTGAAAATGATTTTACAGCAAAAATCTTTCACCCTGAGCCAAAGCCCAATAGAAATAGACTATAAAACTGTAAAGCAGGATATGCAATCATATGGTGGAAACTAACTCAACCACAAGGCCCAAAAAGGTTTTCGTCTCGAAAATCATAAGTTTTCCATCAGGCTAACACGAGCCTCAAAACGGTTTTATATCATAAAATCTCACATTTTCATCCTTAAAACCATGCATATCAACATTGCAAATAACAGTTAAAGAAAACTGTAGTCAAAATGTTGCTTTCCACTCGAATCACATAACTGAGGAAAGAGAAAATATATTTTTCACTCGGAACACTCACAGAACCGAGGAAAATAAACTGGTAAAATAGTACGCTCTACTCAGGCCACACAGCAGAGGAGAAAGATAAAATGAATCCTATGTACCGACTCCGTCACAAGGGGACAGATGTAGCAACTACAGACCCCTGCCTCTTTACCCAATCCCTACACATTGTAGAACCGGTTAGGTAAATGTAAGTTCTATACGAAGCCACCACAACGTAAAAGATTAATTTATGGGCCCAAAACCCGAGAGTACAAACCACCCAACTGCTTAATTTACGGGGACTAGCCCGAAAGTACAAAGCACCTACTATGCGTATGTTTTCGGACTTACACCGAGGGCAACTCGTGCCAAATACCCGCTATCCCAGTACATCTAGAGAATTATTTTACAAAACCAAAATATTTTCACATTTATAGAAAGATCCATCCATTAACACGGAGATCAAACAAATATATAGATCCATCCATTAACATTGAGATCAAACAAAACATGTAAAAACACGAGTTTCAAAACTATACAATATATGTATAAAAAGGAGACCCAATCCATCTATCACGGAGAACAATAGGTATGTAAAAACACACACTTTTATCAAACGTTTTCAAGGTTGAGCCCCAACCCCAATGGTCAGCCCCAAACCCCTAAAAGAAAACATATTTTCTAAAGTTTTCGTAAAAACTCCATTTGCACATCATTCCTTTCCCCAAAATAACAACCAAACCATCCAAGCAATCACCAAACGCCCACACAGGACCCCAGTCGATTGAAAAACTCTCTAAAAAAAAGAGAATCAAAATAGAAGCAATTTCAGTCGACTGACCTCCCAGGTCCAGTCGACTGAACGCCCAAAAAGATGATCTAGCCGACTGATATCATGATCCAGTCGACTGATCCTGTCTAAAAAATGTTTTAAGCTATGGTTTTTGCCTTCAGGCCTCAAATCAAGCCTCTAAACACCCATCAAACACCCTCGGACATCCACATGCCCAAGCCTTACACCAAAACCTCGAAAGGAAACTCTCAAAACACATTTCCATCCACTGAAATGCTAAAAAATGGTTTTAACCCAAAATCATATTTAAAACATAAATCACCTTTCATGCGTTTTTAAACGGTGAAACAGCACAAGATTACATATAGCACCCTTAAATATCTATATAGTCTAGAATCCTATATGGTGAGCCAAAAACTCGATGCCTCAATTCGCGTGCAAAATCGAGCTTCATCAGAAAGAAATTCTGTCCGGATGGATGCGTAGAGCACGATGCCTATAATAAGGATCGGCTGTTGGTCCGTCAAAAATCATGCCCCGGACCCCCGAGAAATAGAGAGAAGGTAGAGAAAAAAAGAAGGAAACTTAGTTGTTATGTTTTGAAAATATCTTTTAAAAATATCTAACTCATGATATTTATAGACCTCCAAAATATCTTTTTTTTTTAATTTTGAAATTCGCACCGTAACTCCCCCAGCCCCCGGGACCAACCCTGCATGGTTATTTAAACCAAAATATGCATCAGAACGCATATAAGCATATTAAAGCGAAAACGCCAAAATGTGTTAAAAACACTGAATCTGCATATATATCAAAATGAAATGGTACAGGGTCTCACAACAACGTTTATTTGATAAAGAACTCACTTCCTCGACTTGAAAACAAATCATTGAAAGCATGAAACCCAAACCAAAACAACAAAACTACCACCACCCCAAGGTTTCTCTCTCAAAATCATCACTGCATACATGCATTAATGTAATCGCCTTAAGGCTTAGAAAACATACTTCCAAGACCAAACAATATACATCATTACATTGTTCCATATTATGAGGTGGTAACAAACTTCCGAACAACAAAACTACTATAACTAAACCAAAAGTTTTGTCTTCCACCACCCTGGCTCCACAAGATCAACCCACGTGATCCAAACTACTTGAAAAAGACTTTCAAATTTCACACCGTGAGCCAAAACTCAATAGGAACAGACTATAATGAAGTAAAACAGGACATGTAATCACGTAGTATAGAATCGACTCGACTTCACAAACCTCAAAATGATTTTTCATCTTTAAAATCACACATTTTCATATAATACAAATAACATCCAATAGTTAAGAAAATATTAACAAAACGTTAGATTCCTATGTACCGACCCTATCGCACCGGGGACAAAGGTAACCACTATAAACTCTCGCCCATTACGCTAGTTCTAGGGCATCCAATGACCTGCTAGGTAGTAACAAATTCTATACGGAGTTACAACAACACATGCCTCTTAATGGGGCAACCACTTCAATTACGAGAATTAACTTGAAGGAGCAAAGCATCTGTTAGGGTTGGTATACTGAAAACTATATTTTTAGTATTTAATTTTATTTTAATAAAATTAATTTTTTATTTTATGAGAATCTTTATAAGCAATGTATGCGCATCATTTATTTAATGTTATGCATGGATGTCCAATATTTGTATAGTATTTAATCTGGTGTGTATAGTATGACTTGCACATAGAAAATCAAATTTTAGGTTCTTGCAGAATATAAATTTTATGTTCACAGTTTAGATAAAAATAGAGATTCCATTGGTACGACTGTAGTATAGAATTTTAGTAGGCCTGTCTTAGTTACAAAAAACAGATAATAGTGTCGTCTATTGTTTCAACTCTCTGTGCTAGTATACTTTGTGTGTATTCAACGGGACATATTAGAGTAATTAATTTTATACTGACTATATAAATTAATTCACACCCCAAGGTTATTATCAATATTGCTTATGCTATTAATCCTGAAATAATCATTGATTTGTATATATTTAATATTTGTTATTTTGATTCATTAGAGGACGCAATCTTATATGGATCTATATTTCTAGTGAATTGGAGAGCAGCATTATTTATATGGTGAATATTGATTATTGACGGAATGCACGTCTCGAAAGATCGGGATGGACGATACCTCCTTAAGGAAGCTTATAAGTTTTAACTAGGCCAAACTTTGTAGGTGGATTTGATTATTCAGCGGTCAAATAAGTTAAGCGAAAGAGCTTAAGGAATTTTAAAATATAGATTAAATTAAATTATCAGTAATTAAATTTAATTGACAGGTATCGAAAATCTTAACATAAGAAAAAATGGTAAGTATTTAATAACAAGAGCTCAATGCTATATGGTCTTGAGATTATGGGTAAGAGTGTAATTATAGTTCTTTAGTAGCGTTCTTTAGTAGCGTGAACTGTAATTCAGTGTTTTATAGAAATTGTAGAAACAGTTGCTAATTTTTCATAATTGCAGATACCGCTATGAGATTTTCTTAATTGCGAAAACCTTAATACGTGTTTGTGTTCCACTGGAAGTCTTACTCATAATTACTCCCCAGATCCCTACTATAGCCTTATAAACATGTGGGTAGGCTGAACTAGTTTCATAACTTATCTTCCAAGAGTAAAGCTGTCTAGGTTCTGTCGGTATGCATTCTTGATAGATTGTAGCCCACCATACTTTCAAGAATCACATAAGAGAATACAATAGAAGATCTGATAGGAGTTTCAACTCACATTCAAATCGTAGTTAAAAATTCGATCGGTAAAAAAGTATTCTTCTAAATTAATTTCAGATACATGGGTTTTATTTTGATCGTTCGTCATCTAAAGTTTTATCTAGAACCCATTTCGGCGTTTGTCCGTCTAGATTTAGAACAATTGCTAACTTTATTTTGTAAGCATTTTAATCCCGCTTTTATGATCATCATTTAGTTTCATGTTTGATTGAATGGTTCTGAATGATAATTATTTTTTTAAATCATGGAAGTTGACCGTGATAGATCGAATGTGAGTCTTCGGGACATAGGATTGATGTAATAGCTAGTTTTTATTTTTAAAATGTGTTTAAATTATTTAAGAATAGGTTGAACATATTCAAGAACACGAAGAACGGTGGTAGCACCGGCAGTGGTTTGAGATTTTAACGGGCCACGGATCGCAGTAATTTTTTAATAGTTTTAAGCGATTTTTATTCGGTGAATTTTTTGTAGTATTTATGCATGAACATTAGCATAAAAAACAAGTCAAAACAATGAGGAAAAATACCAAAATAGCCCAGTTTCGGCGGCTTTGTCGGCGACGATTCAGCGACAGTTCGGTGGCAGTTTTGATGATTTTTCAAACCATTTTTGAAATTATTTTTTTGAGTAGTTTTTCTTAGGCATAAAATAGCATTAAAATATACCTTAAAAACTGTCCAGAAACCAAAAAAAAAAATTGAACTAAAAAGCAGTGCAAACAGGCGACAAACAAGCGCAGCGGCGGCAGCGCAAGGCAACGCTGGTCGGGGGTAGTTTTCGGATTGTTTTTTAGGCATTCTTTGAAGCAACAGGTTGCTGGATATTTGAACTATTTTGTCAAAAAAAATAGCACCAAAGAACCACCGAAAAAAGCCCAAACAGGCAGCGGAATGGGCGGCAGGGCACAAGGGGTAGCGACAGCAGCCTCTGGCTATTTTTTTGATAGTTTTTCAAGCTGTTTTCGAGCATATTTTTTGATGAAAAAATTTTATATTTTGAGAATTTTCCATGGATATAAAAAATGTCAAAAAAGGAGTTCGAATGAGGCCGAAACAGCCTCAGGAAGTCGGCGGCGCAGTGCTGTTCCGGGCAGTAGTGTTTTTTGTGGTCCGGGCAATTTTTTGGTCGTTTCTTGGCCCATTTTTGAGAAAAAATTTTAACAAAAAAATCTCATATTTTGAGAGTTTTTCAACGGTATAAAGCTTGTCTAAAACGGAGCTCGAATGAAGCGATAGGAGCCGCCTAAAGTGGGCAGTCAAGGGCGACGCTGGCTCTATTGATGGTAGCCAGCGGCTTTCTCTTTCCCGGGACTGATTTTCATGTATATCCTGATATATACGAGACTGATATATGATATATCTATATATCATACTATACCAGGGAAGCCTGATACAATTAGGACACAGAAATTAGATATGAAAGATGATTATTACAGCTTATTCTGTTTGGGATGCTAAAACGTTCAGCGTTTTACTTAGATCATAAAATCGAAATATATGCATCGTGTTTATATTTATATGAACCGCATAGATGATTGCATATCTATTTTATTTATTCAGTTAATTTAATTAATTTAAAATTTTTATTTTAATTAAAATATTTTGTAATGAGAAATATAATTAAATTTTTTTAAGTAATTAATTTTAATTAAATAAAAAAGTTTTGGATATTTTATTTTTTATAAAATATCACGTTTAAGATAATTTTTCATAAAATCAAATATCTTGAAAAATGTAAAAATTAATTCTAGATTTTGAATTAATTAAATAAAAAAATATTTAATCAAAATAAAGTAATATTTTTAAAAAAATATGGAACAAAAAGTAAAATAAATAAATGTCTTTAATCACTACCTTAGTTAAAAAGCTGAAAAAAAAATTATGTATTTATTAAATTTTATTTGTTACACATTAAAATATAAAAAGTTGGTTTGATAAATCGAAATCTTTGCAATCATATACACGGGAAGATATTTAATTTTTTCAGATCGTGTGATTTTTAAAATTAATAAATTTATTTTAATTAAATGAATTTTTATAATTCTAAAAAATATTTTAAAAATCTAAGTGAGGTAGAAATTTTATTCACAAATAAATCTCGCGGTCTCCATGACAAATTTGTAGGCAATGTAATTAAACCCTATATGTTGGTAGTATAGCCTTCGTCCCCATCGGACAGATTAATTACATTATCGCCAGTACAAACTTCCTTTAAGAATAATTCTGGATATTTGTTAATGTAGATCACTTCTTCATCTAAATGGTTCATTGTGAAGTGATTAATTTGGGATTAGATGATAGCTAACACTTAGCTGCATATAATAGTATCATTTCCATCTAAGTCACTACTATTATATACTAGAGCAAAACTATGTTGGCTATTTAATTTTACTTGGCATGGTTAATTTTTTAGATAATAAAATTAAAAGAAATTGGTCTATCTTGGCAAATGATGGATAGTAAACGTCCACCCATCGTGGCATGCTATTAATAGGGATCCAGACTGTTAGCGAATTAATTTAAAAATAGTAGAGGGAATCGAATTAAAATGAATTCAAAATTTTTCTCATCATAATTAACGGTATTTTAATTATGTGATTCTCAATATTAAAATGGCTTTCAACCTACTTACTTTAATACTCAAAGAAAACAAACTAACGAGACCGAATTTTTTGACTAAAAATATAATTTAGATATAGATTTAACTATAAATGGTATTCCTTCAATACCCGAAAATGTGTTTGTTTCTGAAAAATGTTCTTCCTAGGGACCGAAAAGCATGAAGAAAAAAAAGATTCAAAAACAGGGAGACACGGTTTCTAGGGTAGTTAGTGGGTCATAAACTAGTGTGAAAAAGCTAAAAGACAGATGTTCTTACTACAACCAGACAAGGCACTAGAAAAAATTATGTCCAGTATTTTTCAGAAGGCAGAACAAGCAGAATAATTTCTGTTCACTGGTTGTGAAAATATATTTAGCAGTGTTATCTACCTATACCTGGTGTATAGATACATGAGTCACTAATCATGTCTGTAATTCATTGCAGGGGTTCTAAAAAATCCGACAACTTAATGATAGAGAGATTTACCTACATATGGGTAATAATACAAAGGTAACAGTAGTTGCAGTGGGAGATGTCACTCTCAGTTTTAGTGGAGATATAGTTTAATATTGAGAGATTGTCTTTATGTACCCTCCATTAGAAAGAACCTAGTTTCTATTTCTAAATTGGTTAAATACGGATATGTGATTTATTTTAATAACTTTGTGGTTTTAAAAGATAATAAATGGGTTATCTATTCTGGTACATTGGTGGATGATCTTTATATTATTACTCTAAACTCTCTTACACTGCAACTAACTAAAATGAATAACACATCTAATTTACCATATAAGAGAAAGTTTCTTTCTTTAATGAACTAAACGTTTCTTTAGCACTTACGCTTGGGTCATATTAATCTAAAAAGAATAAATAGACTGGTAGTAGGTGGACCTTTGAGTTCATTGAAAGTAGAGGCACTTTCAGTCTATAAATCCTTCTTAGAGGGTAAGATGACCAAGAGACCCTTTTTCGGTTAAAGGCTATAGAGCTAAAGAATCATTGGAGCTGGTTCATTCTGATGTGTGTGGTTCTATGATAATCCAGGCTAGAGGTGACTTTAAGTACTTTGTCAATTTCATTGATGACTACTCAAGGTTAGATACATTTACCTAATGCAATGTAAGTCTGAATGCTTTGAGAAATGCAAAAAATTCAAGGCGGAGGCGAAAAAGCATCTAGATAAAAGTATCAAATCACTACGATCCGACCGTGGTGGAAAATACCTCTTTAGAGAGTTTAGGGACTACCTGTCAGCAGAGGGGATTATATCCCAGTTGACTGCACCTAGCACTCTGCAGCAGAATAGTGTAGTAAAAAGAAGAAATAACTCTTATAGAGATGGTAAGGTTTATGATGAGTTATTCAGGTTTACCCGATTCATTTTGGGGACTCGCTATAAAGACAATGGCTTATATTTTGAACTTGGTACCTTCTACTCCTATAGAATTATAGACCGGGTGTAAGCCTAGTCTGAAACACATTCAAATTTAGAGGTGTCCAGCACTTACGCTGAAAGAAAACGCAGGTAAGTTAGAACCGAGAACAGAAGTCTGTTTATTTGTGGAGTGTCCCAAGAAAACGAAGGGTGGTTTATTTTATAATCTTAAAGATTATAAAGTCATTGTTAGCATCAATACCCGATTCTTGGAAAAAGATTATATTATGGATCACAGGCCCAAAAGTAACATTATTTTGCAAGAATTGAGAGAAAATACGAATAGAACGAAAGAACAAGTCACTGATATTCTATTACCTCATCATAGTGGAAGAATTATCAAGATAAGTGCAAATCAAGAACATGGCGCTGATGCACAGAATTCAGATTCTACAGAACGTGTTACTGCTAGAATACAAACACAGAGAGTGCCTCATTGTAATTGGAGTGTTGTTCATCAACCTGATCGGCATATATTCTTGGGATAATCTTTTGATAGGATCCATGCAGAACAAGATACCGAACCATGTAACTACAATGAAGCACTTCAAATTAAAGATGCAGATCTTTGACAAAGAGTTATGAATTCAGAGATGGAATCTATGTATTCCAATCAGGTCTGGAAACTTGTAGAACCATCTGAATGGATAAAATTCATTAGATGCAAATGGATCTACAAGAGGAAGAAAGGAAGTGACGTAAAGGTTAAAACCTTCCAGGCTAGGCTTGTTGCTAGAGGGTTCACTCAAAAAAAAAAAGAGATCAATTATGAGGAAACCTTTTTGCCGGTATCCATGTTTAAGCCTATCCGAATTCTCTTCTCTATTGCCGCATATTTTGATTACAAAATTTGACAAATAGATGTCAAGACAGGTTTCCTTAATAGAAGTCTTGATAAGTGTATCTATATGATATAACCAGACGGATGCATTACAAAGGGCCAGGAGCACATATTGTGCAAGTTTAAGGAATCCATTTATGGATTTAAGCAGGCACCAAGGTCTTAGAACACTCGAATTGACCAAACCATAAAGTCTTATGATTTTGATCAGAGTCTGGATGAGTCCTATGTGTACAACAAGTGTGGTGATCTTCCTAGTACTTTGTGTAGATAATATCTTGCTCATCAAAAATGATTTAGAGGTATTATCTACGGTTAAAATATGGTTATCTGGATAGTTCGATTTGAAAGACTTGGGAGAAGCCAGCCACATTCTTGGAATCAAACTCGTGCGAGATCAGAAATAAATGATGTTAGGCTTATTACAAGCAAAGTATATCGATGATATCCTTGCTCATTTTAGCATGCAGAACTTCAAGAAAAAGTTTTTTCCTTTCAGACATGGAATCACTCTATTCAAGGATCAGTGTTATAGAGAAGATGAAGGCGGTTCCTTATGCTTCGATAATAAGAAACCTCATGTATGTTATGCCTTACACTATACCCGACATCTGCTTTGTCGTTGGCCTGGTTAGCAGATATCAGTCTAACCTAGGACAAGAGCATTAGACTGCGGTAAAAAATATAATCAAGTACTTGAAAAGGACTAAGGATTATATGTTGGTTTACTAGGTAAACAGTCTAGTACTTTTAGGGACATAAACTTAGATTTTTAGTCAGATAAATATTTTCGTAAGTCTACCTCAGAATATGTGTTTACCTTATGAGGTGGAGCTATAAGTTGGAGGAGTATCAAGCAGTCCTGTATTGCTGATTCCACTATAGAGGCCAAGTACTTGGAAGCTCCTGAAGTAGCCAAGGAGTCCGTTTGGCTCATAAACTTCCTATTAAATCTAGATGTGGTACCTTTAGTTCAATCGATTATTACATTTTATTGTGATAATAGCGGACGGTTGCAAACTCGAAAGAGCAAAGATTCCACAAAAAAGAAAGTACATTGAGCATAAGTATCACTTGATACAAGAAAATTGTACAGATGGATGATGTTTTTGTGACCAATATTGTATTAGGAGACAACCATATAGATCATTTTACAAGGAGCTTACCGGCTAAGATTTTTAATAGTCATGTAGAGTGCATGAGAGTTAGACGTATGGCAGCATAATTTTGAGCATAAGTGGAAGATTGTTAAGGTTAGTATACTGAAAATCATGTTTTTAGTATTTAATTTTATTTTAATAAAATTAATTTTATATTTTATGAGAATATTTATGAGTAATGTATATGTATCATTTCTTTGATGCTATGCATGATGTCCAATATTCTGTATCGTATTTAATCTAATGTGTAGAGTACAGCTTGCACACAGAAGATTATATTTTAGATTTTTACATAATATAAGTTTTATATTCACACTTTAGATGAAAATGGGCATACCATTAGTACGACTGTAGCAGAGAATTTTAGTTGGCCTGTCTTAATTACGGGAAACAGATAATAGGGTCGTCTATTATTCCGACTCTCTGTACTAGTATACTTTGTATGTATTGAACGAAACATATTAGGGTAATTAATTTTATATTAATTATATAAATTAATTCACACTCCAAGGTTATTATGAATGGTGCTTATACTCTTAATCCTGAAATAATTATTGATTTACGTATATTTAATATTCGTTGTTTTGATTTATTTGAGTGTGCGATCTTATATGAGTCTATATTTCTGGTGAATTAAATAACGGTATTATTTATATAATGAATATTAATTATTAGCAGAATTCACGTCCCGAAAGATCGGGATTGACGATACCCCCTTATAGAAGTTTATAAGTTTTAACCAGGCTAAACACTACAGCTAGATTTGATTATTCGGCGGTCAAATAAGTTAAGCGGGAGGGCTTAAAAAATTTAAAGATACTGATTAAATTAAATTATCAGTAATTAAATTTAATTGACGGGTATCGAGAATCTTAACGTTGGGAGAAATGGTAAGCATTTAATAACAGGAGCTCATTGCTATATGGTCTTAAAATTATAGGTAATGGTGCAATTATAGTTCTTTAGTGGTGTGAACTGTAATTCAGTATTTTGATGGAAATTGTAGAAATCGCTGCTAATTTTTTATAATTGTAGATACCACTATGAGGTTTACTTAATTGCGAAAACCGCTTATGCATGTCTGTGTTCCACTAGAAGTTTTACTCATAATTACTTTTCAGGCCCCTGCTGTAACCCTATAAATATGCGGATAGGCTGAACCAATTTCATAACTTGTCTTCCAAGACTAAAGCTGTCCAAGACTAAAGCTGTCCAAGTACTACCGGTAAGCATTCTTGATAGATTGTAGCCCACCCTACATTCAAGAATCGCATAAGTGAATACAATAGAATATCTAACAGGAACTTTAACTCGAATTCAAATCGTAGCTGAAGATTCGACCTGTAAAAACGTATTCTTCCAAATTAAATTTAGATGCACAGGTTTTATTTTGATCGTTTTTCATCTAAAATTTTATCTAGAGTCCATTTCGAATTTTCCCATTTAATTAATTTTTTCAAATAATCATTTGCAAAAATAATAATTTTGGTAGTCTTACCTCCAATAGCACCTACATGCGCAAAGTTTTCAGACTTTCACCGATGAGCAATTGTGGCCCAATTACACACGCACTATCGCGGCACATCTATAGAATCATTAAAACACATAGCTTGACTACGAAAATGTTTAAAGAAGTACATTAATTATATACAAAATGTCCAACGGCCTTCCGCCACGTCGCTTCTAACCAAGGAAAATTAACAAACACCTTTCAAATGTTTCACCATTTCAACCGAAACATTTAAAACTAAGGCTCAACCCCAATGGTTAGCTCCAAATCCCCAAAACACGATTTTCATAACTTTTACATAAATCTCTTAGTTTTGAAAATCACATTTTTGAAAACCAGGGACACCCACACATCCACCAACTTTGAAATAAATGATAACAACTGCAAAGCATGCTTTTTGTCCAATTAAACACAAACACCAACATTTATAACATTTTAAAATGATAGAAAATGCATATAATTGCATGTAGCACCCTTTTAAAGCAAGATAGTTTAGAATCCTACCTCGATGAGTTAAAACTCGAAACTTTGAACACCGACAAAAAAAATAAAATTGCCAAAATGCGATTTCGTTCAGATGAACGTGAAGCCCACGGTGAGGATATCGAGGATCGACTATCCAAATGCCAAGATCCGTATCCAAACCAAGCCTAAAGCAAGAGGGAAGGCAGAGATTTTGAGAGTTTTTGGTAAAGAGAGAGAAAGAAATTTGCAAAACAAACTTTGGCACAAAGATCAAGACATAGGATGTCTTTATAAAATCTCATGCTCAGCTGTTCGCTCAAGCGAATAGAGATCCGCTCGAGCGGTCCCTCCACCGACCCAACTCTTGGCCACTGTCCCACTCGAGCGAGCAGGGCACCGCTCGAACGGCCATAGCTGAGCAAAAATCTGAACAAAAGAAATATGACCAAACCCACGCATGCATGGCACATAGAAAAATATGTTGTTCTATAACGATTAAAGTAATAACCAACACATCGAATAAACATTATGAAAATAAAACAAAATCGAGTCTCACACATTCTGCCCGAAAAAAACTACTCCAGTACCTTTTGCATCCGGATGACATCCGAACAACAAACCTGCTGGCCTCAGTTCGTCCAGACTCCATCCAAAACACTATGCATACCGTCCGGATGCACCATGTTCGTTTGGACGAAACCCACCGAATTCTATAAATTTAAAGTTCTTCTTCTGTTTCCCTTCATCTCAAACCTTCTCTCTTTTCTCTCTAACTCTTCATCTCTTTCCAATGGGTTCCTTTTCCCGTTGCCTTACCAAGAGAGGCCGAGGCTCTAACTACACCTCCTCTACAGCACCTGCCATCCAATGGGTAGGCCGTAAATCTCACATCTTCACTGCCTTCTCGGTTTGTGATAGAGAATTCCTGCAGCCCGATGACTATGCCTCTCAGGGCATACATTCAATGGAGTCCCGCCGCATCCTTGACCCTTGTGGTCCCTTTCCACTATCATACCCCCGCCTAGTTTAGCTTTTCTACGAGAACCTTCGGGGGATAAGCGACGACGACCAAGATCGCCTCCTGGCCTACTTCTACACCACCATCAACGACGTCGCTTTCTCCTTCGACACCCATCACATAGCTGCTGGCCTCGGCATCTTCGACACTAAGGGCGACGAGGGCCACGACCATCTCCCTACCATCCCCCACTTTGTCACCCACAACCGATATGGCCTTCGCCATTTCTGAGGGCCGTGCCGCCCCTGGGGCCACCTTTGCCCTCATGGAAATGTCACCAAACCCTTATGGTTTGTTGATATTATCCTACAGAAAAATGTGTTTCCCATGGACCACAAGGATGAGCGCTGCTGGTCTGGGTAGGCTACCTTGGAGGTCGGCCAGGCTACGCTGGAGGTCACATTTATGTTTGGTCTGGCACGGACCGAGGAGCAGCTTTCAACGCTGCTCTGCCATTTTAACCTGGCTTACCCGCATTGACCTCCTCCTCTCTCCCCCTTTTTGATGATTTTCTTTCTTTTCTTTTCTTTCTTTTCTTTTTCTCTTTTTCCTTTCAAGCTTTAAATTTTTCTTCTTGTTCCCACATTAGTCCCACAGCCTGTAGGCCCTCAAGGTGCTTTTCTTTTATTTTGTTTTTGTATTTTCTTTTCATTTTGTTTATGTAATAAAAACACAGTTGGTTATTAATAAAATTTGCAGTTTCTTTTATTTTGCCTGTCTTTATCTACTTTACTTTCTACTTTTAGACTGTATGAATTTATCTTTATAGGTACTTTATTTGGAGATTGTCTTTTGGTACGGTAACTAGCCTTCTCTCTTGTTTTTGTTTTTTGCGTACTGCGGACAGTGCACTGTTTAAGTTGGGGGTATTACTGTGTAATCAAACTTTTTTTAAAAATTGAGAAGTTTTAAAAGTTTTAGTTATAAATTTACTATCTCTGATAAAAAGAAATACAATCTTTTTGGCATATTGTTGTAATTGTAAAAAATAAATCATGAAAATGTACATTTGGCACAATCTGGCATTGCGCACTTGGCCGTCGAAATTTATGTTTATGCTAATGAATATTTGTAGTAAGAATGACTTGAAGAAACAATAAAGTAGAGACTTAACCCAGTGAGTCTTTAAACTAGTGATTCTTTTTGAGAGATTATTACTACATTTATTCATTTTTCTTTTATTCACCGTGCAGCTATCGTTTTATAATCTTATAGTTTTTTCTTTTGGCCAAAAATGTAGAATTTGTTATGTGGGTTGAATTTAAAATTTTCTAAAAATAAGGGCTATGTGCAAAAGATATTGTTAAACTTGGGAAAGGATTTTAGGCCATGTTTTTCATATTTGAGCCTGTTCGTTTGTTTTTTTTCAATTGACCCTAGTATCTCATTTTGTGTCTTTTACATGTATGTTTTTTTGTGTTCCCGTGTTATATCTGAAAATGTCATGTGAACAAGTTAAGTGACTATGCAAGTACAATAAAGTTTACAAGCAAGAATGGTGAAAAACTCTTTTAAAAAAAGGGGGGACAATTGAGCGGCATGAAGGTGATTGAATGAATGGAAAAAATATAAAACTTTCGTGATTCAAAATAAAAAGTTGGCGTTCGAATGGTGAATGCGAGAAATAATTGAAGAAAGTGGAGGATTGAGTAAAGTTTAACAGTCAACCTGTTCAAAGACATTTTATACGCTCAACCCTAAACCAGATACACATTTTCCTACCTCATGCTACAGCAAGAAATAAATACCTAATTGATCATAAGTAAGACAATCTGATTCACATAAATAAATAATTGAAAATGAAAGATTTTACCTGCATAAAATTTTCTTGATAAATGGTAATCTAATAACGAGATTATGAGTCTTTTTTGCTTTCTTGCTTCTTTTCGAGTCCTAAAGTATGTGAATACAATTAATTGAATTGCATATACATTTGTTCTGCCACATACTACATGAGGGCACATATCTAAGTAAGTTTCTGAGTATTTTATTGTAAGTGAATACCCAGTGAGGATTGAAACTGAGACAATTTTTGATAGAAATTCGCATTCTAAATATTCTAAGGCAGGGGACTGATCTAAATAGCCGAGTCAACACATAGACTCCAAGTTTAATTTTTGTGATGAATATTTTGTGAAAATAAGCAATTGGTGAGGATAATGTATGAATTTAAGGTCGAGGATAGTATTTTTTTACAGTTTTTCTTTGATTTTCTCAAAAATACAAAAAATATTGCATGTGGAATAATGGAATAGATTTTTCTTTTGTTTGCTCGAGAACTAGCAAAGTGTAAATTGAGGGGTGTTATCGAGACGTAAAAATGCCGATCATATATTGCAAAATACACTATAATAAGTCTTGAAAATATGTTTAATAAATTATTTTGTGGTGTTTTTGTCTACAACATCATCGGGAGTAGCTTAGAGGAGAAAATGGTGTAAAACGAGACAAAACGAAGAAAATGGACAAAATTGAAATTTTTAGAGAAGTTACATCCGGATAGATGAATCTAGCGTTCGGATGGATTAGGCCAAGTAAGAATTGCATCTGGACAGCATCCGGATGGAAAAGCTTCTGTGATAATTATGTCCTGACTGACGTACGGACAAAAAAATGTCAGAAAGAATTGTATCCGGACAAAGGCTACCAATGTCCAAACGTAAAATAAAAGCGTTCGAACGGAATGTTGAGCGTCCAGACGGGGCACGCAGATTGAGTTTCACCTGGAGATTGAAATCGTGGCGAAAACCTCACCTATAAATAGGTGGGCAGAGTTCATAAATAAAGAATCTTGGATTTTCAGAAGGCAATAAACTGAGGGAAGCTAAGAGGCTAATCTGAAAGGCTTGGAACGTGTCAAGAAGTCGAAGACGGAGACTCGAGACTTTATTCTTTTTTAACTTTTCATGCTTTTTAGTCGCAATATGAGCAGCTAAACTTTTTCCGTTCTTAAGTGACAAAAAATCCCTAAACAGTATTCTTAGGAGTAGTTTAAACTCACACGTTTATTTTTTATTTTGAATTCAATTCGTTGTGTGATTTGATATGTTGATATTTTGATCAACGAGTTTTTAATTTGATTATTTAGTTCTGTTTTTACTCTTTGTGATTGTGAAATCGAGATCATACAACTGTTATTTTTCTGCTTTGATATTCAAACGTGAGATACTTTATACTTTATTAGAACGGGTCATACTCCAGACGATCCATGCAAAAGTTTAGATGGAATATGTCATGTTTGAATTCGGACTTATCCTCTTAATAATCCTTATCGGTCTTGTAGTCGCGATAGGATTTGATTGAATCGAATAAAAATAAGTTAGAGTTTGAATGGAATTAAGAACCACGAGCTAGAGAGGATTCTAAACCCTTAAGAATTTATTTTTCATTCGAATTCTAAATTTTTAATTTTTCTAACTTTTTAGTTTAATTAGAATTACAATCAAAATTAAACTCATTTGTTCTAAAAGAAAATTATTAATTAAATATTTATAAATAAATCATAATTGTATTCAAATTTTTGTGAACGATATTCAAATATTAGCCATTATTCTATAAATTAGTAGTTAAAATAAAATTTTAAATAATTATTTTTAATGTGGTACGACACAAACCGATTAGTCTTTAATGTTCTTTAAGTTTTTCAAAATGAGATCTAATCAATGGCATAAATCACTGAGGACGAAGTTACACACATGTCTCTCCCTCTATGCTTTCCTTTCGCTTTTTTGAAATAGAAGTTTCTTTTTTGAAAGCAGCAGGCAGTTTTTGTTTTTGAAATTAGCAGTTGGTGGTTGAAGGTTTGTTATTACATTTTTAACCCTTTATCTGTTAAAAAAAAGCCACAACTAATGAAAATTCTAAATTGTTTTTGAGGTATTTTTGGTAGCTAAAATTCTCACAAAAAGCCTCACCAAATCAAGGATTTCCATATATATATATATAGAAATAAATAAATTTTTAGAGAATAAAAAATTGCATAAAAACACTTTTTTTATAAGTTCCTTTGAGCTAACTTATTGACTTAGACACCGTTTGAGGTAGTCTTTTTATATGATTTTTTTAATTTTGTAGTGAATTTTTTTACATTAGATCAAACGAAAATATTTAGATTTCTCTCGTTATAAAAAATTAAAAATTAAAAAAATAATCAAAAATCAAAAGAAAATTACCGAGACTCGGTAGCCGAACAATTATGTGAGTACCACATTAATTGATAAATAAAAAGGGATATTATTAATTTTTTTACAGCAAAATAGTACGTATGAGAATTGGACTTTGCATAGACCGGGCTTGGCTGGGCTGAGCTTTAATTCCATATTAAGAAAGAGCAGACTGCTTGCTCGAATGGCCTTCCATGAATTCTGGGCCTAAAATCTTGATTGAAGCCCAATTGTAGGAAAAAAGTTACTCTTTTTAAAAGACTTCAAATTCGTAAAAAAGTATTTTTAATATGAGTTCAAAATATATTTGCATGACAAAATCTTTATAAAAATTATTAAAAATAGTTTTTTATTAATTTTAGAAAATTAGAAAATTATAATAAAGTAATTAAAAAAGGAAAAATCTACTCTTGTTGATTCAAATTTTAATAAAATTCAATTTTTAATAAAGGAAAGCAACGAACAAAATCCAAAATTATATATATATATATATATAATTTAATTTTTGAATGATGCTATGTGGTAACAAGTTTAACAACAAATGTATAACAAAGATAATTCATTTAGTTCAGTAAAGTAACATTTGATAAATTTTAGTTTTAAAAATATTTTATTTTTTAGAGACAACAAAACATGTATAAACAATATTTATTTTATAAACAATTCAGATGTGTGGAAAAACAAACCATTCCATTACTTGTCTAATAAAAATAGATTTTTTTTTAATACGTGCTAGACTTAAATGATAATTGATAAGTTTGATAAAAGTAAATTAATTACTAAGAGCCTATTTGGGATCAAAAGTGCAACTGACTTTTTTTAAAAAGTTTAACTTTTAAGTCAGTTCATTTGATTTTAAAGTGTTGCACGGCTTTTAAGACAATTTAAAAAAATATAAATTTATTTATTTATTTTTTTTCTTTTAACATCTACTTTTTTAAATTATTCCAAACACTTTTACTTTTTTTATTTTTTATTTTTTAAAAAAAATTAAATTTCTTAAAAGTTAAAGTTAAAAATTATCCCAAATAGGCCCTAAATCGTGCCAACAACTAACATAACTTTGTTCTTATCTTTGGCATTGAGGGCATGATCCATGGGAGTTTTAATAGAACTAAATTTAAAATACTTAGAAGTTTCTATTTAATTTAGTCTTAATGTAAAAGCTATACATAAGTGGGTGATCTTTTAACTAAAATTAGGGGGCCAAAGTGATTTCTTTGTGGCCTTGCCCCAAAGAAATTAAATTGATAATAAATAGAGTTTTTTCATGTCTTATAAATACAATTCTAGAGGCCATATTTACTGTTACTCTCACTCATATGGTTTCTTTCTATGATTCACTTTTTACATGAATTTAAGTAGGGGTGTGCGCGGATCGACGTGGTGCGAATTGAGTAAAAATTCATTAACTAAACAATTTATGACTGTATAAAAAATTTCAATCTATCGCCGAACCACCCGCTTTATAAAATCGATGATTTAGTTATTTATTTAGGCGGTTTTACAATGGCAAATTGGGCGGATTGCCAGTTTAAAAATAAAATAAATATTTTATTAAAATATTAATTAATCTGAGATCAAAATAGAGACTACATCAATTTAAATAAAATATTCATGTAAAGACTCAAAAAAATATTTCAACAATACATTTGAGTACTAACAAAAATAAATATCTTACATTTATGATATAAGGTAATAAATACCAAATAAAAGATAAAAAAAATAAAAAAATAAATATAGTGGGGGCTCACGAAACCACTGACTCACTGTTATAGAAAATTAAAAATCAAAAATATTTTAGGGTTAAAAAATTTCGAAAGAAATTTTGGTATGAGATATTGAGATTAATAATTTTTAATTTTTACTTTTCTATTTATGCTTTACAGATTAATGATTAGATTAGAAGTTATGAGTTACAAATTAACAATAAAACAAAAAATAATTAAGTTATAAGTATCATATGCGGGCGGGTCGGTTGAATAACGGGGTGGAAGTGATTAAAACCGTCACCATCAACCGACTGGTGTGATATCTTTTTCAACCACCGAATTTGTCTTCCTCTTGTTTTTAATTTGCTTAAGTTGGTGCGGTGTGGGCGGGTATGGGGCAGTTGGGCGGGTTGGACAGATTTTTGAACAACCTTAGATTGAAGAATTATCCCATATCAAACGCTTAAACTTTGCCTCGTTCGGTATCAATGCCTTGTTTTTCCTGATGGCCATAAAGATTTATGAACCATTGTTGAAGGCTGCTGCTCAGTTATGGGACCCACAGACCCATGTCTTTCGGTTTGGCTTTGAAAAGCTATGCCCCATTGTGGAGGAACTTGCTGCCATTTTCGACCTGACTCCGCGGAGTTCCATTGTTGTTCCGACTTTCTTCTTTTCTTCTCATCAGCAGGTGATGCAACTCTATGGCTTATCTATGATGGAGGCTTCTCTCTTGACATCTAATAACTGCCTTGACATTCCTTGGATTATTGAAAAATTTCATCCTACCGGCAACCTTAGCGAACTTGACTTTCTGTTGCGACGACGTTGTGCTCTGTGTTTTTGCCTCTTGGCCCAATTCCTTCTCGTTCCTTCTAATGGATGAGTTAGGAGCATGCTGGTGGACATTGCAAGCCAAATGTGATTGGAAAAAGACTTCGTCCCGTTGGTTCTGGCCGAGACGCTGATTGGCCTGGACGTTGTTCACCGTTTTGAGACTACCATATTTGCTGGCAGCCCCTTGCTTCTTTAGGTAAACTCAACACCTATCACACACACTGCCCTTGATAGTTGCATCCTACTTGTCTTTTCCACGAATCTTCAATAGTCAATTCATCCTCCCCTAGTCCTCATAACTTCCATCAAGTAAGTAGCGGCGAATCATGAAGGGTATCTTCCTCTGTCAAAATTCCTTCATTGTGATTTCAATGCCTCTGCGATACCACCTCCCACTTACCTCTTCCACGAGTCTTCAAAGATCAATTCATCCCCCCCCCCCCCCGGCTTTTGTAGGGGACCTTCTGTAGTGCCTTCAAGGGGGTTTGTTTCATCCCAACTCAACCATGACAGGTGCATTCATGCCGAACTGTACCCAAAGTTCTTGCACGCTCATATTTTGTCACATACTTTGATGTCCTCCGAGGTCGCCGTCTTAGCGCCTTGACAGGCCCCCTTCTACCCCTTCATCTAATTTAGGCTCGGGCTCTAAGGGCTCAATATCATACCCTTTGTTCATCTCGTAATCCTCGTTGGCCATCTGAGATCTCTTTTCAATCTATTTTATTTCTTTGCACAGCTCTTTTTTGACTTCTTTCTCTCGCTCTTTTATAGATCTGGCTGATGGAAAAGGTGAATCTCATGCAAAAATCTCCTACGAATAGATACAGTGCTGCAGCTCTCCTTTACCGCCCTTACTACCTGATATGCAGCACTGAAGCATCTTGGCAGCAATACCTCTCTTCCATGATGGGTCCAGACATCACTTGGCAGTGATCCTGGTGGCGTATCCCTGCCATAACCCTGAATACCATGGATCACCCTTGTGTTTTGCTGATTGGCCTACGCCAGTCCACTTTCTACTATCCTCATCGGATCATGCGGCAGTCTGGTCACAGTCAGATTATCTTTCACAGTATCCGAGGTCGTTTATTTTCATCTCTGCTGTGGGCCCCATTTCTAGCATTATATCAGGATGCTAGCCATCCCGTTCACAGATGGAGATGCAGGAGCTGCAATGCTCTGAGTTTTTTGCTGAGTATAGGACATGGCTGATGCAGGATAGGGAGAAGAGAGATAAAGAAGAGGAAAAACATGTAACAAAGAGGAGAAAGATTTGAGGCATCCTGCTTTGTTTTAAAGATTTCACAGCTTTTCTTTTTATTTTATTTGTAGAGTTTGGGATTTGCGCGCCCTTCCTTTTATTGAAGAAACCTTGTACCCGAAGCAAACTTTTTCCTGGGCCACCTTTTTTATTTTTAACTCAGCGAGCTTTTATTTTATCTTTATTTTTACCTCAAGAATAGCATTTCTTGAACTAGTCAAGGTTGACTAGAGTGGAGAACACATTGCTATCCAAATCTATAATGATAACTGCACCATCGGTCATAATGGTTTTAATCAGAAATGGCCCGGACCAGTTTGGCTTGAACTTGTCCTTCGGGTCAAAGATGGGAGCTCTGATTTCCTTAAGAACCAGATCTCATTCTCTGAGATCACAGGTCTTGACTTTCTTATTGAATGCTCGAGCTATCCTCATTTGGTACCCTTGTGTATGAAATAGGGCTTGCAGCCTTCTTTCATCAAACAAAAGTAACTCTTTCATTCGATTTCTCTACCATTCTCCTTCTGGAATACTGGCCTTAGGTGTTGGAGGAAATACTGCCAAGATAATTAATTTGTAAAATAATTTTTGGTAAAAAATTAACTAGACAGAAAAACGCCGAAACAGGTTCCAGATAAAAATTTTGGCGTCAAACGATTAAAACTAAACCTGTGCAACCAAAGTTAATTTAGATGAAGACCTCTTGTCGATCTAATCTTCAACTATGACTTGATTCCGAATTGAAACTCCAGTCAAATCTTCTACTATAATTCCTTACGCAATCCTCGAACGTATTATGGGCTACGATCCTCCGAGAACTCGTACCGGCAGAACCCCGATATATCTAAGTCTTTGAAAGACAAAAGTAATATCTCAATAATGATATAAAATCATATAACTGAAATTAGTTCAGCCTACCCGCGTATAAATAGGGATACAGTAAGGATCTGGGGAGTAATTATGAGTTAGACTTCTAGTGAAACACAGACACCTACTAGAGGTTTCTACAATTATAGAAAGACATGCAGCGGTTTCTGTAATTTTTATAAAATACTAAATTACAGTTCACGCCACTAAAGAATTATAATTACACTTTGACTCATAATCTCAAGATATTCTTGCATTGAGCTCCTGTTATTAAATGATTACCATTTCTCCCCACGTTAAGATTCTTGATACTCGCTAATTAAATTTAATTACTAAAAATTTAATTTAATCGGTATCTTGATATTTCTTAAGCGCTTTCGCTTAACTTATTTGACTGCCGGATAATCAAATCCACCTGTTGGGTTTGGCCCGGTCAAAACTTATAAGCATCCTTAAGGGGGTATCATCAATCCTGATCATCGAGACGTGGATTCCTTCAATAATTAATATTTACCATATAAATAATGCCGCTATCTAACTCACCGAAAATATATACCCTTATAAGATCGCACCCTCTAATGAATCAAAATAACGAATATTAAATATATGCAAATCAATAATTATTTTAGGATTAAGAGGATAAGCACTATTCATAATAACCTTATAATGTAAATTAATTTATATGGTCAGTACAAAATTAATTACCCTAAATGTCCCATTCAATACACACAAAGTGTACTGGCACAGAGAGTCAGAACAATAGACAACGCTACTATCTATTTTTCGTAACCAAGTCAGGCTATTAAAACTATGTGCCACAGTCGTACCGATGGTATGTTCATTTCTATCTAAACTGTGAACATAAAAATTATATTTTGCAAGAACCTAAAATTTGATCTTCTGTGTATAAGTTGTACCCTACACACCAGATTAAATACTATACAGAATATTGAACATCCATGCATATTAAAAAATAATACACATACATTACTCATAAAGATTCTCATAAAATAGAAAATTAATTTTAAAAAATAAAATTAAATACTAAAAACATGATTTTCAGTATACCTACCTTAACAATCTTCCACTTATACTCAAAATCATGCTGCCATACATCTGACTCTCATGCCCTTTTCATAACTATCAAAAGTCTTAACCGGTAAGCTCTTTGTAAAAGATTTGCAAGGTTATCTTCTCTTGATGTAAGCTCTATGTCTGACTGGTAATCTAAGTCTGTGTACCTCAAAGGTACTAGACTGTCTTTCTGGTAAACCAATATATAATCTTTAGTCCTTTTTAGGTACTTGATTATATTCTTTACCGCAGTCCAATACTCCTGCCCTGGATTAGACTGATATCTGCTAATCATGCCAACGGCAAAGAAGATGTCGGGTCTAGTGCAAAGCATAGCATACATGAGACTTCCTATTGCCGAAGCATAAGAAACCACCTTTAACCTCTCTATCTCATCAGGTGTCATAGGACATTGATCCTTAGATAAAGTGATTCTATGCCTGAAAGGGAGAAACCCTTTCTTGGAATCCTGCATGCTAAAATGAGTAAGGATATCATCGATATACTTTTCTTGTGATAAGCCCAACATCCTTTATTTTTGATTTCGCACAAGCTTGATTCCAAGAATGTGACTGGCTTCTCGCAAGTCCTTCATATTGAACTGCCTAGATAACCATACTTTAACCATAGATAATGCCCCCACATCGTTTTCAATGAGCAAGATATTGTCTACATAAAGTACTAGAAAGATCACCACGCTTCCGTCATGCTTCCGTCACACTTCTTGTACACATATGACTCTCCGGACTTTGATCAAAATCATAAGACTTTATAGCTTGATCAAACCGAGTGTTCGAAGACCTCGATGCCTACTTAAGTCTATAAATGAATCTCATAAGCTTGCACAATATGTGCTCTTGGCCCTTTGCAATAAATTCGTCTGGTTGTATCATATAGATACACTCATCAAGACTTTCGTTAAGGAAAACTGTCTTGATGTCCATTTGTCAGATTTCGTAATCGAAATGTATGGCAATAGATAAGAGAATCTGAATAGACTTAAGCATGCCTACCGGCGAAAAGGTTTTCTCATACTCGATCCCTTCTTTATGAGTGAACCATTTAGCAATAAACCTACCTTTGAAGGTTTTAACCTTTCCGTCTGCTTCTCTCTTCTTCTTGTAAATCCACTTACATCCAATGAATTTTATCCTTTCGGGTGATTCTACAAGTTTCCAGACCTGATTGAAATACATAGATTCTTTCTCTAAATTCATAGCCCTTTGCCAAAGATCTGCATCTTTGTCTTGAAGTGCTTCATTGTAATTACAGGGCTCAGTATCCAGTCTTGCTAAGATCTTGTCAAAAGACTCTCCCAAGAACATATACCGGTCAGGTTGATGAGCAATCCTCCCACTATGATAAGGCACTGCCTATGTCTGCGGATTAGCAGTAACAGATTGTGCAAAATTTGAAGCCTGTGCATCAGCACCCTGTTCTTGATTTGCACATGTCCCGATAATTCTCATACTACGACGAGGTAATAAAATATCAGTGACTTGTGATTCCTCTTCCGTTCTACTGGTATTTTCTCTCAGTTCTTCCAAAATAATTTTGCTTTTGGGCCTGTGATCTATAATGTAATCCTTTTTTCAAGAATCGGGCATTGGTGCTAACAATGGCCTTCTGATCCTTATGATTATAAAATAGACCACATTTCCTTTTCTTATGATACTCTACAAAGAAACAGACTTCTGTCCTCGGTTCTGACTTACCCACGTTCTCTTTCAACACATGTGCTGGACACCCCCAAATTTGAATGTGTTTCAGACTAGGCTTACGCCTGGTCCACAATTTTGTGGGAGTAGAAGGTACTGACTTAGAAGGTACCAAGTTCAGAATGTAAGCCCCTGTCTCTAAAGCGAGTCCCCCAAACGATTCTGGTGAACCTGAATAACTCATCATTAACCTTACCATCTCCATAAGAGTCATATTCCTTCTTTCTGCTACACCATTCTGCTGTGGAGTGCTAGGTGCAGTTAACTGGAATGTAATCCCCTCTGATGACAAGTAGTCCTTAAACTCTCCAAATAGGTATTTCCCACTACGATCGGATCGTAGTGATTTGATACTTTTACCTAGACGCTTCGCCGCCTCCTCCTTGAATTCTTTGAATTTCTCAAAACATTCAGACTTACGGTACATTAGGTAAATGTATCCATACCTTGCGTAGTCATCAATAAAATTGACGAAGTATTCAAAGTCACCTCTAGCCCAAATTGTCATAGGACCACATACATCAAAATGAACCAGTTCCAACGGTTCTTTAGCTTTATAGCCTTTAGCCGAAATGATATCTTGGGCATATTACCCTCTAAGCAAGATTCACAAACTGGAAGTGCCTTCACTTCTAATGAACTCAAAGTTCCATCTGTTACCAGTCTGTTTATTCTTTTTAGATTAATATGTCCTAAGCATAAGTACCAAAGAAATATTTGTTCATTAAAGAAGAAAACTTTATCTTATATGGTAATATAGATGTATTATCCATTTCAATCAGTTGTAGTATAGGAGAGATTGGAGTAATAATATAAAAATTATCCACCAATGTACCAAAATAGATAACCCGTTTATTATCCTTAACAAAATATCTATCTTTAGCCAATCTAGAAATGAAAACTAAGTTTCTTCTAATGAATTGTACATAAAGACAATATCTCAATATTAAAACTCGATCTCTACCAAAAATGAGAGTGACATCTTCTACTGCAACTGCTGTTACCATTGTATTATAGCCTGTATGCAGGTAAATCTCCCAATCACTAAGTTATCAGGTTTTCTGGACCCACTACAATGAATTACAGACATGATTAGTAGCTCCCGTATCTACACACCAGGTACCGGTAGATAACACCGCTAAACATGTTTTCACAACTAGCGAACAGAGATTACCCTGTTTGTTCTGCCTTTTGAGAAATACTGGACATAGATTTTTCTAGTGCCGGGTTTGGTTGCAATAAAAATATCTGCTTTTTGGCTTTTTCACACTAGTCTGTGGCACACTAACTACCCTGAAAACTGTGTCTCCCTATTTCTGAACATTTTCTTTCTTCATGCCTTTTGGCCTCGAGGAAGAATTTTTTTCTGAAACAGACACATTTTCTGGTATTGAATGAATACCATTTGTAATTTAACGCGATATTCGGGTTATATTTCCAGTCAACAAAAATTAGTCTCGTTAGTTTGTTTTCTTTGAGTATTGAAGTGAGTGGGTTGAAATTTATTTTAATCTTGAGAATCACACAATTAAATAAAACTGTTAAATATGATGAGCAAAACTTTGAAATCATTTTTATTTTGTTCTCTCTACCTTTTTAAAATCAATTCGTCAGCAGCTTGGTAACCTGTGAATAGCATGTCACGTTTGGTGGATGTCTACTATCTATCATAAGACCAGACAGGCAAATTCCTTTTAATTTTACTATCTAGGCATATTACCATGCCAAGTAAAAATTAAATAGTTGACATAGATTCAATCCAATATATAATAGCAGTGGCTCAATTGAAGAGTATACTATTATATATAGTTAAGTGTTAACCATCACCTAACCCTAAATTAATCGCTTCACAATGAACCCTTTAGTTGGAGAAGTGATTTACAGTAACAATTATTCAGAATTATCCCTAAAAAAAGGTTTGTACTAGCGATACCACAATTAATCTATCCATTGGGGAGGAAGGCCTTACTATCGACACGCAGAGTTTAATTACATCACCTACAAACTGGTGATGAAGACCGCAAAATTTATCTGTGAATAAATTGTTGGAGTTAGTATACTGAAAATCATGTTTTTAGTATTTAATTTTATTTTAATAAAATTAATTTTCTATTTTATGAGAATCTTCATGAGTAATATATGTGTATCATTTTTTTGATATGCACGGATGTCTAATATTTTGTATAGTATTTAATCTGGTGTGTAGCGTACAACTTATACACAGAAGATCAAAATTTAGGTTCTTGCAAAATATAAGTTTTGTATTCACAGTTTAGATGAAAATGAACATACCATCGGTACGACTGTGGGACAGAGTTCTAGTAGGCCTGCCTTAATTACGGAGAACAGATAATAGCGTCGTCTATTGTTCCGACTCCCTGTGTCAGTACACTTTGTATGTATTAAACGGGACATTTAGGGTAATTAATTTAGTACTAACTACTGACTATATAAATTAATTCACACCCCAAGGTTATTATGAATAGTGCTTATCCT